>CM052295.1:4872469-5141398 GCA_028455765.1 Lasioglossum oenotherae | reverse complement strand
ACCTAACCTATAATCACAACAATAATCACCAGCACATTTATCCTTGAGTTTTATGCCCACCACAGTGGATAGAAGTGTAATAATTATAATTGGACAGCGAATCTTTATTCAAAGTAAAAATTTTCTACCTGAATTACAACAAACTAAAGTGAAATGAAAATATATTTTCCTTTTTAATATGTTTAATAGGTTGTAAATATTATAACAGTGTTTTTAAATTCGTCGAATGTTTTGTCATCTCATTTTCGCCACAAATGCATAAAATCCGCTGTCTAATTATAATATGTACAATCAATGTACGTAAGCAAGAATTTATCCTTGAGAATCTGCATTTAGTTCATCGTCTAGGTTAATAAAACCTCGACGAAGCGACTGAAAATTCATTACTAAGCCGAGAGAGCGTAGGAACGATGTACGCAGAAGATTCGTAAATGCGCGTTACGCTTACTATTGGAAGAGCATTGAGCCTGCAAACAAACTGACTACGGCTCGCAGTAGCCTGGAAGCGCGGATGCAACCGCGTGTGCAGGTGAACAAGCACTCGTAGGGACAACTCGTTGGCGCGGCAGCGTTGCTGAAACGCTGAAAAATCCGTTGGAAAAGGGAGCGAGCGTGGAAAATCGGGAACACGTAGATCAATTTCGAAATAGAGAACGAGCGCAGGTGTACACATCGCTCGGATCGAGCGTAATGATCCCCGCGCGTGCACCAGAAATGGCCACCGGTATCCTCGTACCAGTTACGTTTCTCCCTTTCGCAATCGGCCGTTAATTTCGACCGAGGAGCCGAATAAAACGCGCGGAACAGAACGGCAAAATGTATTTTTTGCGAGACCGGTCACCGGCCAGGTTGTAATCGGAAGTTTTTATTCATAGAAAACCGTCAGTTTGAAGTTCATTCGAAATTCGATCGGGCTGCGATCGAGGACGATTTAATTTGACGAACGAGAAAAGATGGGACCGGAATGACGCTTCTCGAGCTAAAACAAAATGAAACAATTCCTCGGGGCAGCTGGCCGCGTCGTGTGATACACCGAAAAATATTTTCACCGGTCCGTATAAATCGCAACCGTCGCCTCTTCTTTTTTGCAATTTTATTAGCCGGACGTTCCGTAAATAATGGAAACGAGCCGGTCGTATATAATTGCGTGTTATCTGAAACTGTGCGCGCAGTCGCGAATATATTCGAGAAACGGGGCGGAATGAGAGAGAGAGAGAGACAACAAAAGTATGCAATTGGACGGAACGCGAGCGCTCTAAATTGATCAAATGGCCTGTGTAATATTTCGCCCATTATATCAGGCTATATTACAATACTTTTTCCACGGTCGGTATGAACGAATTCAATGTGGCACACATCGAACGCAAAATAATGAACGAGTATTTCTGCACAGAGAATAATCGTGCAGAGTATGCTCGATTACGGATCATCTTTCAGGAAACTACATGCAGAAATAAAACAAAAATCGCATCCCCGGTTTCGCTTGCAAATTGTTGTCAACGGAAAACCTATCAACAGCAGCAAGTTCATTTCGAAGTTTTAATGTAGGGTATACTGCACCAGTGAATAAACGGGCACCAGTAAATGAACGCTTTCGTATATTTCAACCAATTTTAAGCCGCACGGCATACTAGCGATAATGACTCTTGAGCCAATGGAATATATGACTCTTTTTCGTAGCTATATTCCTATTGGTACAATAGAAAGAATATAGTAAGAATATATTGGTACTAGAATGTAGTGTTCATTGCCTGGTATTTTTTATATTTTTTATTTAACGTTTAATAAAGAAAAATAATAATAATTTCATTTTATTTGTGTTCATTTATTTTTGACAAATGAAGTATAGGGAGCCATTTGACGTATATGAGATTTCTTTAATTCACATATTTTCTTTTTACATAAAATATCTTCCTGAACAATTCCTTAAATGTTCATTCACTGGTGCAGTTACCCTATAAGGCCGTTATAAAATTTGATCACATTTAATACGTTAAGCATGCATGATTCGCCATGGCAATGGTAGACTATGAAACAGAGTTGGGCAATAATCAACTAATACTTAAAAATGACTTTTTGAATGTTAAATCATAGCAAAATAGTCATTAGTCAAAATTTTTTATTAGTTAGTGATAACGTATGTTAATATGTTAACGAAATATGTTAACGAATGTATGTTAATCGCATAATAGTGACTGATGACTAGAGATTGATGTCTGATCGTCAACTACTAATTAACTAATAAGCAATAGCTAACGATTAGTTAGAGCTGTGACTAACTATTAGAGAAACGAGAAGGCTTATCGACTTCGACAAAATAGAATTGTATTTCGGTTTGCAGGAAATTAATAACGTACTTGTAACCAAGTCGCTCGACTAAGATGAGCATTGAAGATGGCACGACTGTTGTTATCAGCAGCAAGGATGTTTGCTCTGAAATACAAACATGAACTATTGGATATGAGAAATTCATATCCAATAAGTCGAGCAATGCCTGGGGCTGGTCTATTACTTGAAAATGACTGAGAACTCTGGTCTCGCCAAATCCACCAGCTTGCTTTTCGTTTCTTTCTGGCATGCTAGGGTCTAACTCCTAAAAGGATCGTTACCGGAATTTAAGTACACCATCCTCATGATCGAAGGCATTTAAGCGATTCCGAAACTGTCAGCTCTGAGACAGAATATCGCACCGGGGAAGTCAGTCGAGTATCATTCTGACGAAATTAACTGCAATATCCCGAAACATTGGCATAATTTTCCCAAAGGGACACGACTTGCGCTCGAACTTGTCGTCACTGGGAACTGTGCGACGATCCTACCTCGAATCTCTGAGCGAGTAGGAGTATCGGCTTGGTTCTCGAATACGGCCGAAGTTCTCGCGAAACGGGGGACTCGTGATCTCGGAAGCAGCGCGACCTGGAATAGGAGGATACGACACGCGATAGATGGGAAAGAAAAAAATTAAGGTGGGTGGGGAAGGGGCGAGAGACGTGGAGGAGAGGAGGTGGGGGTAAAAAACGTCGGGAGCAGACCGAGAGCCTAAGTGATTGCCGGAAGTGACATCGGCGGACGGGTAAACGCTTTATCGCGGAGCTAACGAGGCAGTCCGCGCGCGACTTTACCGCGCTTGGTTTCGCGCTCTGCTTCAATGGAAACGGGATCGGGGTACCTGCGCCCGCCTCCCCAAATAAATCCTCTTTTTACGACAGAGATTTATGAAAGCCATTCCCTACTCCGTTCCCTTTCTCGTCCCTGTCTTTTCTCGCCTCCGGCCTACTCCATCTTTCTCTCCTTGCGGGGCTGGAAGGGGAAGGGATTGCACCCTCTCGTCGTCGTCCTCGTCCTCTACGTCTCGGTAGGCGTAAGGATGGGCTCACGGCGAACACTGGAAACTCAACCGGGGCTGAGTATCCCGGATTCCGAGCAGTTTCAGGGAAAATGAGGTAATTAGGATGCAGACGAGGAACGATGTCTCTCTCAGCCCGCTTCGCGACTCTCGCTCCCTCTTACGCTGTGTGTGTGCGCGCCGCCTCCTCTGTGTAGGTGCGTGCGTGCGTACGCCTCTTATCCATGCACTACTCTCTTTATCTAACTCCACCCGTCCCTGTTTCGCTCGTCGTCTTCCTGCTTTCCGCAGCATCGCAGCACGCCAAGAGCACGGGCACCGCGCTAAATCAAAACTCCCTGCTAAGAAGTCTTTAAGCGGCTCGCGCGTATGCAAATTACGCTACTACGCGGCAAATGGAAGAAGCTGAAGAGTCCGGGAAGAGAAAAAAACGATCGGTCGGGGCGAACTTAAACGAGCGTTCGAATGATCTACGGATCAACGAGGACGTGAAAACTTACTGGCAATCGTCTGCTGCGTGCATGCGGACCTTTTTTTTTGGTCTTTGTTAAGGGGTGAGGGAACTTCACGCGGCCTGGATAAAGGACCGCGCAATACCCACTAAACCCACAATACTGGGGTAGCTCTATTTATCCGAACCGGTGGGTGTACATGATGAACTGTAGAGAACTGGATGGACAATAGTAGTTTTGTTTTGATATAAGACAACAGCGTTCATTTCGCAATAAGAAAATCGCTAGCTCCTCTTCTTCTTATCACGAGAGGGTACGTCATGTTCTATCCTCTTCCTACGATAGATATCTCTACCTGACCGACAATCTTATTGAGCCCATAAATTCGCGGTACACTCAAGAACAATGTCACTCAAGAACAAAGCCATAGGTTCATTCTTAACTCTTCCGACTATTGATTCCGGCTATTGCTTGATTTTCAATCTCTATGTCACTGTCGCTATCACTATCTGTATCACTACTAACAATAAGTTCGGATCCACTTTCGATTTCACATTCCGTGTTCTCCATAGATGTGTTTTTACTAGGGCTGTAACTTTTCCGAAGCTTCGAAGACTTCGAAACGTATGAAGTCGTAACTTATGAGTTCCATACCATGTCACGATTTTTGATAAATAAAAATATTAACTTTCAGTCACCGGTGACTGACACTGAATTTTCCGTTGTGATTTTTCGTGATTAAATTAAATTTAAAAGAGTGCATTCTATTAATACATTTCGGGATCATATCGCGAATGTACTTAAAAAATAATACTTTGCAAACAAAATTTTAATGAGTTTCATTAAATTCGGTGAAATCGGATATAGCGGACTAAGTGAAAAGAAAGGCAAGACAGACTTGGCGCTTGACAAAACTCACGTATTCAGTAGGACTGTAACTTTCCTTCGAAGGTCGAAGATTTCGAAGCCATGACTGCTAAGAGTGAACTGATATTGGCAGCAAAAACATTTCAGATGCCGAACATGGTCGTCTACATATAGAACTCCTGTCGCTTCGTTAAATAAACAAACCCACACCTGAGTGAGATCAGAAAGAAACAGCTGAAACTCTACGAAAAGACGAAAATTCGTAATGATGCTACAAGAGGTATACTATACGTCGTTCGTCCGCATACGATAGATCGTGAGGACGTACACCGTACGTCCTCCGGGTCGGAAGGGTTAATAGGTCGAAAGACGGTACCAGGCCATCGACTTATATCGGAACAAAAATTTAATCCAGAAACTCTTCCCTTCAGCATTATTTCTTCGTTCATACAATAGGGATATTTATATTAGCCTTGTCAAAATAAGCCTTTCGCAAGTTATGACTTCTAGGGAAATCAAAACAGAAAAATATGTCGACCGCACCCGATCACCGCTATGTCTCAATAAAAAAATTATCCACACTTCGTTCGGACGGTTCACAGCTCGGTTCGAAAGTATCGTTCTCTCTCGATGAGATGTTTGACCTCGAAACGTGGAACGGTCGAAAAATCTGATACGCGCGAAACGAAACGCACACTTCCGCCGTTCTTTCTTTGTAACAAACATTTTCTGCGATCCAATTCCAGGGTACCTGGTACAAAACCGGACGGCAAACTACACAGGATACCTGTTATCCGCGCTGGCCAAACACGTAGTGACCTAGCACGGAATAAGGACGGGCGGGAAACTCGGTCCGATCTCTCTGGAGACGTGATGGGGACGGGGAACGGATCCGGGTGAGAAAAATAAGAAAGAAGGGAAGCGAAGAACAAAGCACTGACAAAAGGAGAGAGAGAGAGAGAGAGAGAGAGAGAGAGAAGAAGAGGAAGAGGAGAAGGAGGGAGAGGGAGGAATAAGAAGAAAAAATCGAATGAAAAGGACTCTCCTAATTCGCGCGGCTTCTAACCGCTTTCTTTCTAGCTAGGTGGTCGACGGTGCTTATGCCATTCGAGTGTGCTTGAAGCACCGGAAGGGTGCTTTTGTTGGGAACGCGGCCAGGGGTGGTTCCGTTGTCGCAGCGTACCCAATGCAAATGCCGCGGGGCGGAAAGGTCGGCAGTCAGGCCACCAAGTTCAAAGAGCGACGCAAAGAGAGGGTGACAGAGAGGCAGACGGAGCGAGAACGAATCGCCACAGCGATTGATTCGCGAATTAAAAGTACAGAGGAACGACGGATATTATCGGGGATTCACTGGCTAGATGACGGCAGAGAAGTGCAACGGCTTCATTAACAGCAATTTATCACTGGATCGGCTGGTGAGGGGAGAGGGCAGCGGCAGACGCCACCATTAACCCCCTAAGGTCGTTAGGTTGCGGTTTGACATGAGAACATGCCCATAACACTGTTCGGTTATACGTACCTAACGTGTACCACCTATCTGGCCGATGGTAAAGCACGGATCCATTGGCCTGTGCCTCTAGAATGCGTAGAGCTACCGATCGAGGCACGGGGAAACAGCAAACGCGTAGGGGAGGGGACACGGGGCTGAATGAAGATGGAGAGACCAGAAAGCGGACAGGATGAGTAAACGAACGTTGTAGGGAGAGAGAGAGAGTGTGTGTGTGTGTGCGAGTGCCGCTGCTACGTCACAAGCTAACCATTAGCGGTCGTACAGGCTCGTGTTTAGACACCCCGTTATTGAATTGGTTACCTACGCCCCTGTCCTGGATATCGCGCCTGATGTTACACGCTCTGTCGTTAACGTTAAAATCGACAAAGCTACTGAACCCTCGGACAAGGATTTTCGGTGTTATTAGTCTCAAAGCGACCCAGCTCGGGTTAATTGGAGGCGGTCGAAGTTGTCACCCCTACCTACCTACCTGTTTCGTTCCTGACGTAAACCGAATACCTCCCTTAATTTAAGGATTAGAAGTGTGCAATGGTCGACGAACGGGGATACTCAGACATTAAATCTTCGTAAGCGACGTGATTCCTAGTCTTTTAGGCACGATGCATGGTAGCGGATTCGGCCGAATTCACGGCTAAAATTCATATCTTGAAATCCATTATTATTATTTATTTAATGCTTCAAACGGGTAAAATGGGTAAAATATTACATATGTAATAGCTTAATGCGCATCTTAACTTAACTTAAGTTAAAACTAGTTTATATAGCTTCTACTTGTGTGTGTGTGTGTGGTTACACTACTTTAATGAAATTGAATTTTAATTGCTCATCGCTTAATGAAATCGAAAATAAATGACAGGCCTTTAATAGCTGGGCCAGATAGGAAGCATTTAACACAAATCGAGAGACAGTACTTGCGTCGGAAAAGCGCTGATAAAAGTGTCTCGCGTTCATTTTTATCATGATGAATTATTGAAATAAATGAGAATGGTATGAATTTATAATGAGAATTTGTATATCTGTATATGCAACTTATAAAAAAGTAATATGTATATGTTACGGTAAATGTAATAAATTGGTGATTATGTACAATAACCGGTTATTATGTATAATCACCTGAAATAATTATATATGATAACCAGAAAACTTAGTGGTGATTATAATAACCGGTTATTATGCATAATCATCGGATTAATCACATTTACCGTATCATATATAATAAAGAGCTATTTATAATTATAGATCTAATACCTAATACACCTATTATTCATTGATATTCGGTATATCTAGGAATTGTACAACATCTGTAGGATACTCTTCTCTTTTATTGCAGCATATTTTGCTCATACTAATTATGTATGAGTCCGTATGAATAATTATTCGGTAAGCTTCAAAGTTTCTTTTGAAAAGAAAATCACTGAAATTCTTCAATTGAAGAAGCATGAAACTTAGATGCGTCTCGTATTTTTAGTTGTCACTGCTCTAATAAATAAAATAGAATAATCAAATCAAGATGAATATTAACGTAAAACATAATTAAATAGTATTAACAATGGTAGAGAAACCCACATAGCTGACAACAAATCGCACAGCAATTTTTAAGTAGAGCTGGAAAAGCTGATATTACGGAAACCTCAAAAACTCGGATATCTCTGACAGCATTGAATATGAAGTGTTACAACACTGACGGAAAAATAAGCTCTACTAGATTATAAATGAATTATGTTAAACATATTTTTTAAATCCTCGCCACTGTGCGATGGTTGCATTGTTCATGAACAGAAATAAAAAGTAAGCGGTAATAGGATCATACATACAGTGGATCCAAAAAGTATTTGGACACTACATGCACGATTCTCCAAAAGTTGTCCACATCTAAAATGTGATAATTTTGTAAAAAATTTCTGTATGTAGTTAAAATTTTAACTTTAATGCTGGAAGCCTCCAGTTTCACGATCCACCGTCCATTTTATTCCAAGATTTTTCTCCATTATGTAAAAGTTTATAAAACTTTACAACATTTTCTCGTCACTGAAACCACCGTAGATTTAAATATCAGAGTTTCCTTTTTACAGCGACAGCTTAAAAATTAGTGTACGATTTTTTTCAGTCGTTTTATCGAGCTTTGAATGGGAGGTGTGCCAACCCAGACCACGAGGGCTTGACACGACCGAACTTGGTCCTCATTCTTGTTCCATAAAACTGTGAAAAAAAATCGTACATCAATTTTTAAGGAGTCGTTGTAAAGAAGAGACTTCAGTATTCAAATATGTGGCAGTTTCATTTACGAGCAAAAATTTTTGAAACTGTTTGGAGATTTTTGAATTTTAAGAAAAATGGGTATTCTGTTTCCCACCTGCTACGTCATATAAAAATATCTTGGAGGAAATTGATCTCTGCTTTGCGAAAGTAGAGGCATCAAGCTTTAATATGAGTCCAGGCTTATGGTTGTAGTATTCGTTTTTATTTATCACAATTTTTCGAGACTCGAAAATGAAGTGTTCACTTTTTGTATGTGTATGAAATATACCTACCTGTGAAATTACGTTGAATAAATATTGTACAAATTTTATATTTACCTTCCCTGGGTCGGGTAAGGTAGAGTTCAAATTTTCAACAAATAAAAAGATATCGATTTACAATTTGCGTCGAAAAGGTCATGAAAATATTATGTTTCCAATATTAAACTTCATACATAATTTGAATATTTAATTTCATTGTTGCTAAATGTTAAATTAAACGCTTTTAAATAAAACTTTGTACGTGTATATAACTTTTCTCTATACATAAATTTTCATTACAGGCACAAATAAAAAACTGAAAAATCGTGATCTTTACTTTCTCCACCGCAATTTAAAAAAAGAATTATTTACACATTCTCTAGTAAATTAATCCTTCTAATGTCTCAAAAAAATCCAAGCTGTTGGGACCAATCTGAAAAAAGGTATTCGTTCTCAAAGGGTATACGAATATTTTCTACACCGACTGTACATAGATATTATTGTTCCTTTATAGTTTCCTCGAATTAATTAGAAGTGTTGAAGTGGTTATAGCTCGCTATTTCGCATTAATATTAAGGAAATGTTGTGTGATTCATTATTTAGAGGCTACTAAATAATTATATATTTTTGACTTCATCGATTACCCTAGAATAGAAGCTCCACATATATCGTGCAGGTATTCAATACACGGATCTACTTAACACGCACTCTGTGTTGAAACATGAAATTCGAAACAAGCTTAAGTTTATTATCATACAAGCGGGCTTGAATGGAACCTCTCGGGTATTTAAGGGTATTATCGATAAGTACTACCGACTAGAGGGATGCTCGGATATTCTACGACGGTATTCGTGATATTGCTTGGAAGTTCGGGTAATAGTCGGAATTCTATGCGCGAACTGTGGATATACTTCGCATTCTAAATGAAGAACACGGCATAAGACATGATTCGTCATGCAAAAAGCAAAAGAAAAATATAGAATAATATTTGCAGAACAATGTTCTACCGACGTTTATTACACCTAGACCGCGAATTATAATGCAAAATGAAACTTCCTTAGTTTAATTTGCAACCGCTGGAATTAAACAGAAGTTTGTGTCCTCTTCAACGATTTTAATACGTTGCTACTCAAAATGGTAATTATGAGACAGCGGATTTTATGCATTTATGACAAAAATAAATAGATGCAATTTAAAACTGTGGAAAAATTAAAAGACTTTAAGAGTGTCAATATATTATTTTCAGTATTAAAGTTTATCAGTGAATGATATAATTTTCTATTTAGCAACTGTGTCTTTTGCAATTCATGTACAAACTTTTTATTTTGCATAAAGATCCGGAGTATAAGAATTATTCTTTGCTATTTTATCTTTTAATAACCCCTGTTGAACGTGTCTGACCATCGCTTGTTTTTTCTACATAAAATCATTTATATTATATATTAATTTGATTATCACTTGATTATTAATTTACATCAAATTAAAATAACGAACTAATAATGCTACTACATTGTTAGTAATTATAAATATTAAAATATGGTAATATAGACATGTAACACTACCCTGCAAAAAGATAACAGAATGTATAGATTTGACAAATTTTTATTTATAACAAGCAAAATTCGTAATTCATTACATACCGGACACTTGGAAACCAGTTACAGATGTAAAAGTAAACAGTTTTAAAATATGAATAAATCGTTTTATCTGCAAAACGAGATATTAATATTTTGTAAAGTCTGCTTTATTTTTTACAGCTATAGTCATTCGTTTCAGTGACAATTCAAACGTTTAAAATATTTTTTCCTTTTCCGAGATTTTCAATGAAATTTTCATTGTGTAATGGATAATCCAACATATCTTTCGATATTAATGTTTCCTTGGATAAATAATACATGGTAACTAATGCTGATCCATATACCATATTAAAATTTAACGTTTTAAGATTTGCAAATACATTTCTCAAATTATTTCTTAATTATGCTAATAGTTGTTGAGGTGGTTTCAAAAGCCACATAAACCAACATAAAATACAGATGTAATCTACATTTTTATCGGATGTTTGCCACAAGATTGAAATATAAGAGTTAGTTTTAACTGAAAAACCTAAATAATTAGTATCTACAAACAAACAAGGTATGTAGTAGGATTAAACCTTATTGAACGATCAATCAAAGAAATCTTCCTCAAGCTTAAAAGTTGATGTTTATAATTAGACGTTTATTAATTATACCGAAACACATATTGTTGGATGATTCCCTATGAAAACATATAAATTTGAAATATGTACTTTAATTGAAAATTGTTACTACTTTTATGAAATAATATTTACGAGAAATAATTGAACGAAGAAATATAATGTTTGCAAAATACTCTAGGTTGACATTATCGCAACAACAGTGTCTGTAATCTTCAATAAATCATGAATTATAAATGCTATTAATTACTATTAAACAGGTACATATTATATTACAATTAGACAGGATGTTATGTAATTTCAGCCGTTCCATTAAACACCAAGTTCTAAATAAACCAAACACCACATTACATCTTGCTAAATGTTATACAACACTAATTTCAGACAATCGTGTTAACGCCATAAATGCTTAAAATCTACGTATACACAAAATTCCCATCAAATTCATGCGTCAACTGACGCATACTTTTGTAAAAGCATTTGCTAGTAGAATAATAGAAGCTTGTTGATTAATGTTTTCGTGACGGTTTGCACGCGATCGACTTACTCTTACAAACTCTCCCGATCGGTTAACCGTCTGCGTAAATAATCTAATTACATTCAGTATTATCAGCGTCGAAGTAGTCTGTGAAACAATGATC
The DNA here is from genome assembly GCA_028455765.1 of Lasioglossum oenotherae. Taxonomy (NCBI): domain Eukaryota; kingdom Metazoa; phylum Arthropoda; class Insecta; order Hymenoptera; family Halictidae; genus Lasioglossum; species Lasioglossum oenotherae. The sequence goes on along the minus strand of CM052295.1, from coordinate 5,129,887 downwards.
CGAACGTTTCTCCTAACAAACCCGGTAAAACTCGTTCTATTGAAATTACCGCGCGGTCAGATAAAAACGGCGCGAAGTTCTACAATGAGAACAGGCGGGCATTGTTTGCCGGCAACGGTAGCGTCAGAAAATCTGTGAGAATTTATTACCGAACCGAATGCCGCCGCGGCTCGCGCGTATGAAGAGCCCAATTAAACGAGAAACATCAAAAGCCGCGCGATGTCGGCTGAGTTACTGGATACTGTGTAACTGGTTCCCTTTCGTTTGGCGGCCACTTATTACGCAGTTTTAAAATTTTCCGGCCTGGCTGTAAGTAAAGAGGCGGCGCTGCGGTCTAATGAACGGATGAATTCTGGAAACCAAGGGGAAATTAACGAAATTAATAATCCGCGCGCGTAAGGGCTCTAGAAGGGAGAGAGAGAGGGAGAGAGAGAGAGAGAGAAAGAGAGAGAGAGAAAGAGAGAGTGCTGAGGAGGGGATAGAAGAGATAGAGAAAGAGGGAACGAGAGGGTGGTGATGAAGGAGCAAGGGATGGGGATGGGGTCACGGGTGGAGAGAAGAAGGGTGCTTCAACTCGTGCATGGGTGCGGGACCGTAGATAGAAGTTGTAGGGCTAGCAGTTACCACGAAAGTTAGAGTGAGAAGTGGTTGAAAGGGGAAATACCGGTCTACTGCTTTCAAGTACATAAAGCAATTTGCTTTCAAAGTATCCTTAGTTAATTATTTCATAATTGAAGGAATGGAGGCTGTCGCTTTCTCTCCCTCCAGTGGTGGGGGGGGGGGGGGGGAGGCTCAGCCCTGTCGTTATAAGTATTCGGACTATCGATTACGAGTTCCTTTTATTTCTTCGTTATTTTTCCCCTGACTACCTTCTTTATTGAAGTAGTCGATGGTAATTGGAAAATTATGTTAATCATTTTATTCGATCTCATTATTCGTATTCCTCTGGATTTCTCTGTATGGAATCCTGGTTGGTTGAATAAAACATTTGTACTTTAGATGGGGATGTTGCTTCATGGTTTTCTGATCGTTTACTAGAGTATACGGGCATAATTTCGAGGGGGGTGAATTCTATACATTGTTACGGCTTTGTTTCAGAGGTACAACAGCTTTCGTGTTAGATCTTCAGCTTAACACATTATCTACCAGCGATTATTCCATCATTTTCGGAAGTCTATGGTCGATGGCTGACGGTCTTTTGTAAATATTTACGAGACTCCTCCCTAATTTTGACGGCCCTGATATATTTGACGACCCGACAAGGACATGGTCCTGAACAAATTTACCCTGTGTCACCGTTTCCCGGTCTTAATCTTCGAGACAATTTCGAGTTAATTCCACCCCTTTTTATACGACCAAACTCGTGCTTTAAGGTGGTGCATAATAGCTTTTCTATTGGAATATTTTTCATTTGGAATTCCATTAGAAATGTATAGTCGTCTACCTAATCAAAGAAAACAGATCCTGCAGCTTTATAGAGTCACGCACGCGTAGAAGCATCGACCAAAAAAAGGTGACTAGGATTACCAGGGATGAAGGAAGGAGAGGGGAAAGAAGGGGACGGGTAACGTATTCTTCCAACGCATAGGGAATGAGCGGCGCGTTCGCCTTTGAGCGGGACTTGTTCATTTTGAGTCGTCTCGCTTACGTAAGCTCTAAAACCTTGCTTTCACGCGGATTAGTTGAATGCAAAGGCGGCCGCGACCCCGACTGATACGGCGGAACTTAAATTACACACGCGCCCGATTCTGGCCTATGGCTGATTAAATCCTATACCGGCGGATGCAGATAGACCGTTTTAATTAAAGCAGTTTCATCGATAGAGGGAAGAGCGCGTGGAAACGCGTTTCACTGAAATGTTATGGTTCCATTTCGACGAGCGGTTTGCGTGGTCCTTTCGTAACCATTGTATCGCGACGATATTTATACCACTTAGGCAGCCTGTTGCTGCGATCAGAGATAAGCACTTACTTTGATATCGATCGAATCGCGGTCATCTAGTATATCATATAATTCCTCTATATATTCTGCGGCACATTTATGCTTCGCGTCTCTCTCTCTCTCTCTGTAACTCTCTGAGTCACCACTAAAAGTTGTTGTACCATTATTCAAAATATTGTTTACATTATGAACCATTTACACTTCGAATTATTTTTCAATTTTGTTGCCGACAACTCCCTACTATTTTAAGCGTTCCATTTGAACTTTACTTCAAAGGACAACTCCTTGACTGCTACCTATTTTAAACAATTTTGTTTACTAATTATATTAAATATAGCTCTCAAAATTTCTTGTAATTTATATTTAGCAAAATATCTTCGCCATTACAACATTAACAACAAGTTGTCGCCACCACTAGCGCGATCTCAACATAAATCGGCCAACTCATACCGGGCGAAGATATATTTTGCTTTCTGGTTCAAAGGGTGATTTCTCAAGATAAAAGTCTGCTCTATCGTGTGGTATAGTTTGATTTTCCGCTGAACCCTTATTTTTTGAGATAAATTCAAAAATATCCTCAAAAGGTGATGCAAAAGTGGTGTCTCTCCATCTTTAATGATTATTTAAACATGTTTAAACACCCACAATGTATTAGTATTGGTTACCACTGTATTCGGGAAAGTCTACAGAATCTTTTGCTGCAAAGAACAATTCAATATCTTTTATAATAACATCACAATATTTGTTTAAAGTTGAAAAATATATTTTTTTTCAAAGTCATGTTTCTCAAAATCTGTTCGTCCAGGAGAACTGACAGAAATGGCAGATTCGGAATCAGCGCATAAAACTCTATAAGAACCACCATCACAATGTGTTGGACAGTATTATTAAACGATACTTCAACTTACTTTTGCCACACCAAATTTCGTATATCTAGTATAGAAAGATCAATAGCTTGATAAATCTTCAAATCACTGTGATAATCATGATAAATTTTGTTTTCAACATTACCATTAAATATGTAATAAACTTGTTAATTTTTACAAGTGAATAAATATTACTGTTATCGTGATTTCATTATTGAAAATATGAGTATTAACTTACTTTTGTTATCCACTGTATTTTAAATTTTCATTAAGGACCCGAATAAAAAAGTTTTAAAAAATGCCTTTTTCATTTTTGCATGTAATCTTGTAAATTATAATTTGTGTAAAATCTTTTTTGCATATCATTTCGTAAACCAATGCTACTTTTACCCATTGATTATAAAAATTCAGGCCGTTTGGTACAATTATAAAAAAGTTACTAGTTTTTAAAAGGTGTACGAATACTTTCTACACCCACTGCAACTATATTTTAAAAAATCACAATGGTCTGTACTGCAGAATGTCCACCGCGTTTATCTCCAGTGATAATTCAAGGTGCAGCTCCTACCGTATCTTACAAAAGCACGCGTTTTCGAAACAAGCAACTGCATAATCCAGCATGTAAAAATATCTCGACCGTAACTGACGGGGAACGAAATACGGAGATTTCCGCGACGTTGTCGTCCTTAAAAAACACTCAACAGGATTAAGAACAATATATATCATTGTCACGTATCCGGGATGTGCATAAGAATATTCGTGGAGCTTAGGTAATTCTTTAAGTGATGCTTCATGTATAATTTATAAGGCGATCCATTTCACGCGTCGCTCACGCGAAAGAAGAACAAAAATCGCCGGACGTCGGGACACCCTGCGATCCCGGATCCCTGGATTCCTGCAGTACCGGGTGATCGAGTTTAATTAATGCTTCGAGATGTCGGTCGGTTTAGAAGTTTGGGAATGGCCATCATTGAAGGTAACCGCCCCGACCCGGCCCGCATGGCCCGACCACGATCCGATAGTTTATTCGAATGTTACTTACCCCGAGATCGACAAACAACTTCTGGAGGAACCGGGTTCCGTCGGTGCTCCGTATTAAAAAAAAAAGTCAACAACGAAACCCGGGAAAAAGTGACGGAACGAAGTGAATATTGGCTATCTCCCGAGCTTCGACGTCATTAAAACTTTTAGATTGCATAAGAATGGCTCCTCATTCCCATCTCCAACACTTCTCAGAAAACGTCATGTCGAGCAAGAAATTCTTGCCCGGCCAAGCAGTAACTACGAGACTCAATGATAAATTAAATGGATGGCGGCAGGGAGGAAAGAAGATCGGACTACAGTGAGGATATTACCGCTCATCTCTCCCACTCCATCGAACACTTCTACATGTTCCCCGTTCTGCCAGTTACACAAGTAGATTACCATTATTATGGAGCAATGTAAGTCGATTCTTCTCTGAATAATACGAAAACTTTCTGCTCGTCGAGAGTTTTATTATAGACAGTGTCGAGGTGCTCTTTATCGTGCTAAAATGATCTTGGAAATGTAGGTATTGAGTTATCTTCTGTTGTCGACGCGCTTCGATAAAGTATCCTCTAAGGACATTATGCTTAAATGGCCGGGAAGCTTCCGCGAGCCGAAATAACTCGGACAAAACACTTTCCTCGGAAGCAATTACAGTAGAACCTCGCTTGTTGCACGATGCGGTACTGGCGAAAACTGCTGGTATCGAAGTTCTTGCAACTATCGACGTGTGGCGACTGCCTCCTACGCGCGCCAGCAGGTGGACAAATAGTCAACACCTTTCCCGCTACCAGAGTTGGGCAAACGCTAGTCACAATTATGATTATTGACTAATAATTTCATGAGCTCCACAAAAGTGACTAATAATTAATGACTAAGTAAATACTTGAGCGTGACTATGAGTAATGACTACATAAGTATTTGAACGTAATGATTTTCTTTTTTGCCATTTAACAATAATTATGCATAATGGAAGATAGTCTTGCACCTGGCGTGTGGGGGAATTCTGGCTTGTTTTATCGAAATATAAGAATAATATATATAAATATATATATATATAAATGCATATATAAATGCTCGTGTAAACGCATATATAAACGATCGTGAAGAACGATAGTCGATACTTTGTTATTTTTTAATTTTTTGTTTAGTAAGATTTATGGTACAGGCGACTGGAGCTCGATATTTTCTAAAATGACATCAGTCACCCAAACGTCATCGGTCTTGAATAATTGTATCGCAGTAGACGGCTATTATGATCGACGTTTTTATACGTCAGTTTCTTTTTCGAAGGAAAGACTACAACAGAAATATTGCACTTAACATATGTTCCATAAGTAAAATGTGGAATTATACCGAAAAACTTTGTTTTCCAAGAGATACATTATTTACGAACTTTTAAAGCTAATGCTTCAGAGTCAATTAATGCTAATTAATAGACTGCGGATGTATATGCAATTTTTTTAGATCTGAAATAAATTTAAATCGTACTAAATTCTGTTGTATTTTATATCCTAACATTTTTTGAAAATTTTCGAAAGCCGTAATTGCATAAACATCCGCGGTCTACTAATTAAAGGCTGGCGCGTGATCAGACCTTTTATTCAAAAATTGGCCTTTCGTATTTTTGGTTTTTCATGAATCAAACTTTTACCATCGTACTTAATTCCGATTTTCTAATTAAAGTGACACCAAACACGGTGTAGTTACGATTATAATTACTGTATTGTAATAAGCGATTAGTTTCAACTAAAAAACGCGTCGAGCCTCAGTTCCTCTTTCGTTTTCAATCGCTATCCTTCTGTACGTCCGATACTACAAAGAATGCAGTACCTCTTCTATAACTGTGTGTGTGTGTCGCTCGGCAGACCTGACAATATGAAAATTAAGGAGCTCGGATAAACAAGGTTCTACTGCACCATTATTTAGCTTATGGTAAAAGGATTAAGGCTTACGCAGACGAGGTGAAGCAGGAGAACCACTTTTGCATCTCTACACAAAGAATAAGCCCGAAATTGTGGGAACTATTAAGCCTCCGACCGAAAATATTTCAGCCCCTACGTATCGAGGCTAAATCTATAGGAAGGTACATAGGTACGGCAACTCGTAAACATGCAAATTAATCGTTAAGAACTTTCGAATGTTATCTAGCTGCGAGGGGAACGTCGTATTAGCATTCTCTTTTGACGACGCGGCGCCGGTACTGATAGAGGGGTTGCGTATCTCAATCCAAACACAAAGGAACGCTTCAATAGGGTGAGCAATAGAGGTGTAAAGGGGGGTGCGCGCGTGTACTGGGTCACCCTTTGCGCGAGATATTACACCGGCGCACTTTGTTTACGAAATGCGTCCTTAGAAAAAAAGGAAAAATAAATGAAAGGGAACACGCTCGTGACCTACCGACAGCAAAGTGTTAGCATTTCAACGTGGGTCGGGGGTACTTGTGTCGCGTGACATTTTCTTCCTGTATTAAATGGCAGCAGGGTCTTCGCTGAATGCGAGACCCGTCAAATTGACACAGTTCCGCGCCGACTGAACTGATTTCCCGTTCTACCAGGCAACGGAATACGATAAACGTCTACGGTGATTTAATTTGAAAAACGCATTTGCGTGTGCAATCCAAAATGAAAATTCGACGTCCGAGAGGTCTGTAATTTCACCCCTGACGGATTACCATCGAATTAATACCTGCCAGCGACGCACAGTGGGCCAGATCGCCGCGCTAGCTGTTCACGCCTATATCACCGTTATTTCAAAACATAAAGACCACATTAAATAGGTCGTTGGTTTCGTCTTGGCGTCAGCTATAACATTATTGAATAAAAAATATATAGTTATAAATAAATAATGAAGATGACCACAATTTTCTATTAGAAAAAAACTTTTTTTCAAATTTTTTGTATTGAGATTTGTAAAATACTGTGTAATGATTACTTTTTGTAGGAAACATATTTTTGTCACACCACCGGAAATGTCTGAAAAATGGTGTGAATAATGAATAATAATTGAAAACTGGCTATTCAGGCATTCAAACAAGAGTAATCCATAATTTTTGAATGAATGAAGTTTATTACATGTAATGAAATAACAAAAATGTGTTATTAGTGTCTTATTTAAAGAATCACTAATATTCAAACAAGATTAAGTATTATATTTTACAAAGTTACTGACTACAATCTATTGATCATATGGATTTTCTGTTTGTAACTGTATTTATCTATTAACAAACAAAAATGTATACTATAATTCCTCTTAACAAAGGTAAAAGATACAGGTTTTAAGTATGGAAAAACTACTGTGACGCTACACTACGATGCTATTATTAAATATTATTATTAAAGAATTATTAATTAAACAATTATTAAAGAAGTTTGAATGTTTATCAATGGTCGTATAATCTAAAAAATTCATAAGATTGGTCTGGGTTAGGTCTTTACACTCTCAAGAGCCGTCGAGTGGTCGTCAATGCGTCTCGTGCAACACGACTCGCCGCGGAATTGCGTGTCACGCGACGCTTTAAACCATCATAATTTCCGAACTGGGACGAGCTGGGACGAGAACTTTACAGAATCTTTTAGAGGAGATGTTGCTGAAAATATTCTACTTTTTTAGAGTGGTTAATTCCGATTACATTTTAACTTATCCCTTGTCAAAGATGAAGAACTTTGACGATTTTTTCCTTAGTTGACTAAGCATTTTTTTTAAATAATAAATTATGAACATTAACGTTTAGTTCCTGGGGCGTTCTCAACATAGATATACATAATTCATAAAAAAAAATTTAGGCACTTAATCTTCAGTAGGTTTTCCAGGGCATCGTTATGAAGAAACGGGATTTTTTCAGTGATAAATCATATCTGACAAAAATTTGATATTTGAACGCTTATTGTAACAAGAGTTTTTAATAACTATAATTAATATTGTCGATTTCGAATGTAATGGACATTTAAGAATCACTGTGCATTGGTTAAAAATCGATATGAGGACTTTCATTTTTTAGCTCATGAACAGCTAACGCGTCGATCTGGCCCACAGTGCGACGCGGCGTTCGGAATAGGAACAGGAAAACAGAGATTTATATTACGAATGGAGAGCTCGAAAGCGATTGAATTTCGTTGCGTTTATACCCTTTGTGTCTGCGCTTCTCCAGCGCGATACCGCATTGTGATCGGATTTTTTCTCATCGGTTTGTAATAATAATAATTATCATTATTAGTTCGAGTGGAAAATTTCGGGTACACCAGCCTCGGGTCTGGTGTCCCTGCAATCTGAGAAATCAAATTTTAAAAATCTGTATCAATAGAAGAAAACAGTGCATCGCCTTTTATGAAAACTATTTTATGTAGAATTTTTAATTGCGGGTTGAATACTCTTATCACAGCTGATTTTGTGGCATCGACAATAACAGCAATATTGTAATTACTACTGAATCCAATAATTATTGAAGAAAAAGTAAAATCTGATTTTATCGGATTAGGGTTACCGACCCGACCCGAGCCCGAATTTCCAAGTAGCCGCCCACCCATACTTTCTATGAGATTAGTTATGAGAGATGCCGTATCGCTCTCAATGGCGCTTAACGTAGTGTGGGCCAGTGTCGCCAGATGAAATAGAAACCGGCTCCATTTCCTCTCCTCCCTTTCCCCTTCCAATATCCCATTCCAGCACCATGCGCACACTCCAACGTCCCCCACTAAGACCGTAGACCACGGGGCCCGTGCCGTGGAGTGCCATCTCACCGTGATTCCCCTCATCTGGCGACACTGGTGTGGGCCAGAGTTGGGCATTAATCGATTAATATATTAATCAAGATTGATTGATTAATGTGTACGATTAAAAAAAGGTAACCATTGAAAAATCGACGATTGATTCAATCGATTGATGAAGTCAATCAACCATCACTGATTAAAAAAAGAAATCATCGAGGAAAGACATAAAAGCACGTAAACAGAGTTTGTATTATAGACCAAATAACAATACACCTAAACTCAGTTTACATTTTTTTCAGTATTCATATAGTTTTGATTCCGTAGAAATCTATTCGTCAATCGTGGGATTAAGTTTTTGCCCAACTCTGGCGTGGGCCCACGCATAGGGACCCGACAATTTCTGGTCCCAGAATAATGGAAGGCACTCAGTGTCATCACATTGTCGGGCTCATTCCCCCAAATGTGACGTATTCCGACTGTGGACGTTGCTCTTTTGTAATTCATTTTGAATCCTCTCTAAAAATGTATCATTGGCTAAGGCCCCACTATTTTGTATTTGGTAGAGGGGCATATTCACCCCACGAGGTTTCCTTATATGTATACGTTGCAGAATCAGTCGTTAAACGGAGTCGAAAGTCGGAACAAGTTGAACTTACCATAGTCCATCTCTGTTTTTATGTATATTGTCTAATTATTAAAACCAACTTCTGGTCTCGAACTATTTATCGCTGAAATAGATCATTAATTAGTTACACGCAAACGGGTTGATGCGGTTGAAACGGACAACGATTCACCGAAACGGAAAAGGAGAAAAAAGGGAATCGAAAAGGGTGGTCGATAAGAGCGGTAGGAAAAGAAGCGGAGCTTTTAACGAGCACTGCTACGTCCCCGCGTTCTCTCTCACTCTCTCCTATACTATTTAAGCTTCTTCTCCTCAAATTGCTGCCAGAAGCACGAGGAAAAACAAAATTATACAAGCGAATTCCGGCATAAATAGTATTTGCTAACGAGTTGCCCTGTTGCAAGCCGCATCCGCTAACGCCGCTCTAGCCGCAGAGGGATGGCCCAAGAAATTAAGAGGGACCACTTTGGTTTCGGTCCTGCGAGGTTTAAGGCGAGTTTATGCTCCAATTACCTCGTTTGCAGTATTAATTCGCGCCTGTATACCTAGCCGTCCCCTTGCCCCTTCTCTACATAGACAACTAGCCGAAAACCGGGTTCGGGCGAACCCAGGAACGAGAGAGGCAGCGACGGAATAAGGAAATGGAGGGTAAGACAATAAGGGGAGGAAATAGAGGTGAATCGAAGGAGAAGAACCTTTGCAAATGTGTCTCGGAAACTACAAGCCGCACGAGGATTACGTATTGGACGCGCGGTAGAGAGGGGGTACAAGCATCGGTTCCACGAACGCGCAAAGGATCACAAGTTAGGAAGTCGTAACCGGTTCGGGATTAAGCTTGTCTCGGGCAATACCTTCAGGTGAATACGAAATATATCTGGACTATGTGTAGATCGGGCTTTGGTTACGCCTCGCGCGCAACCACCTTTACATTCGTCTCTTGAGACACGATTGCAGATCGTAGAATGAACTTGCACCCGCTTCCACCAGACGAACCACCTTAATGAGATTTGGATTTTATATGGGGAGAGATGACGCGTCGGTGCCTCCGTCTTAATTCGATCGAAACTTGGGACTATTGTTGGTAACCCTGCGGGGGGCCGAGGGCTACGCGGGAGCATCGCGTTGCGCGCGGAATTTTAACAAACTTGAACAATCGACGTGAAATAGAAAGTTCGTGTTTTGATCTAATTGTGTGTATTACCAGTTTCAGCAGTTTCAGCCGGATTTCTTGGAAATTTTAACCCTTAGCACTCGAGTGGTGACTCACAAATATAACTGGCGCCCCGTAAATATATGTAACTACACGGGGCAAGACCGTACTATCACGGTGGGGTAAGTCCGTACTGTATGGGTAACTATAAAACTAAACAAGATATTTAATGCAATAGGAAGCATTTTGTAGCAGGCTTGATAATATTTCTTTTCTTGCCCCGTAGCACTTGAAATAATAAGGTTCGAAAGCATTTTTTAAACTTTGTTTTAATATCAGTGTACCCCCTTCCATATTTTAGCATAAAAGTACTTATTTGTTTAAATATGGATAACTATAAAACTGAACAATATAATTTAATGCAATAAGAAGCATTTTAAAGCAGGCTTGTTAATCATTCTATTCTTGCCCTGTAGCACGTGAAACAAGGTACGAAAAAAAAACTTAAAAAAAAAATTAAACCGACTTCAAAAAAACGCACTAAAAAGTATAACATAATTTCCATTTAATATATGTGAATACACACGAACTTAAATACAATACAATCTTTTCGGAGCAAATGCGTTCTAGTTGACACTTTGTACAATATCCTATCAAAATGATAATTTTCAAGCAAAATTAGAATCCTACATAATACTAATTCATTAGTAATAACTGTAGCAAGAGTTTGATACCAAGAACGTTAAGCTTTTAAATACCAGACTGAAGATACGTCAGTTTAAACTCCAACTTTGCAAAAACTATTTTGCAGACTTACCCCACTCCATCTTACATGAATTGCGACAAATGGAGTGAAATAGAAATTTATTTTCTGTCTTAATATGTAATATTTAACATTAAACAACATTAATTGTAATATTTAATATATGTAATATATAACAGTACTTTGAAATTCTTCTAATGTGTTTACTGTTTTAAATGACACCTACACAGTTTTGCCATGAATGCATAAAATCCGCGGTCTAATTATTAAATATGTTGGTATCTGATCAATTATTACACATTTAGGTGTTGTGTGAGGTATTATACCAATTTCATATCCATAAAATTAAAAAAATCATAGGGAATGGAAATATTCAAAGGGTTAAGGTCCGCCGCTAGGTGTAAACTCTCACGTACTTTCTTGCAACACCGTTTTCAAGACGAACGCGAGATTGAAAAGAAAAATGAAGGAATTTCGTATGAACCGTAACGAGCGTTCACAAGAAGCCGGAAAATATCACGCGGAAAAGCTAGCTGTCTGAGATAGTTCGTCTTGATAAGTTTCCCGAATGCAGATCGATACGCACGGTCTATCTTCGCTGGTGGGCACCGTTCCTCGGTAACTGAACTTGCTTTCCATGGCGCAGCTGAGTTGGTTTCTGATTAAACTGTGAATGCCGAGAATACGCAGCACCATAGTTCGGCCCACCCGCCCTCCGCGAGAACTTCTCTGAAATGTGCTTGGCATAGAATCACAAGTACCCACCTATCTCTAGGGATAGTTTGATTCACCGCAAAAGAAGTCCGAAGAGGAAAGCATACACGCTCCAGTCACGCATCACCGACCACGGTAACTAATCCAACTTCGAACAAAAATCAACTTCTTTCGTTCACCGTATGCTAAGTCCGAACCCCCCTGGTGATTCTTTCATAAATTAGCAATATAAATTGGAGAAAAACATAGAACAAAATTACTACAGATGAAAAGTAACACTATTTAATAGGAAAGGCCCACAAAAAGAACATTCTTCTTTTCACACTAATCACTTATGCGGTCACATTCACTGATGGCAATTGTCAGCAAGTTTCAAATCAATTTTAACGAACTCTCTTTGTTCAAAAATCTTCGTCGTCGCATAAGAAACCAACCTCATAAACATAAAATTAAGTTGTCTGTGAATGCAAAACGGAAGAAACACGGATAAAAATGATAGATATTTTTCACATTAAGCGAATAATTTACGTTATATTGTATTTCGATTACACTCGTGATTCGCGTAATTAGCAATTACATTAAGGAAAAGGCTCGAATTATGTAATGCAATTACAGTGTAACTCAATTACTTTGGTTTGGGGGCCTACCGAATGAACCCAAATTAATTAGAGTACCAAAAATTTTTGTATAATTTATTTGAAATGTTTTGAAGGCGGCCATGGATTACAGCCCATGTCTAGATCGGCCGCAGTTTGCTGCGCGTCGTTGAACGCACCGAGCCAACGGGCCAACAGGTACACGGGGGTTGTATCGATCAAAAGCTTCGAGAGAAGAGCAAAAGTTCCGGATCGGGATGGGACGGATGAAACGGTTCTGGATTCTCCAGGGTGCTAAACTGGACTCCGGTATAAAGGTTCCGTAGGTTTCCTAGAGAACGTTAGATCAGAGGAGTGGATATAATCGCGGGTAAATGGTCCGTAAGTAACAGTCGAGGAAAACGTTTGAACGACCCTCATCCTCCTGCCATTTCGCGACCACCTTTACACTGCCGACAGATAGATACATGCGCTGCCGTTACCGTCGTCCCAGGCACTCGACCGACGCTGTATCTTGATTATATTCCATTTAGGGTACCGCCTTGCCGCCCGCGGACTCGCCAACTCGCGGGCATTTCCACGCCGAGATATCTCGTTTGTCACGGAGGTTACCGTGAACCACGAATTTCTTGCTGGGAATATAGCCGACCAGAAGCGACAAGTTGCTGGAAAGTCGTTACCGGACCGTCTTTGAGTAACGACTCGAGAAACGTATTCAGAGGCTATGCGTCTTCCGATTTTCAAACTGCACGGCATTACGGCTCTGCTGACGTTGATCAATTAGGTTGCTGCATATGAAATATCCGTATACGCCATATGCATAAATACAACTATTGTCTAAATAGATTTATTGAGAAAAATAAGCATCTCAATCAACGTATTCCACACGTACATATAACAATGAAAATTGATTTTTTCGATTATTCGCATTCTTCATTTTCAAGATTGTCGTCTCCACTTATGATCAACCCCTTGAACTATTATGTATTAGGTCGTCCCAAAAGTTCCTTCCGGAATGTGTTCCTTTAATGTTGCTAAATAAATACAAACAATGCGATAATCTTTATGTTGATGTTTTAGTACTTCCTAACATGGATTCGCATTATGTGCATAAATCGAAAACCAACTTTTGGGACAACCTAATATTTATTTAGTAATATTAAAAGAATACATTCCAGAAGAAACTTTTGGGACAACCTAATATTTATTTCGTGGTTATTGTGATTAGAAATTCTTCGTCGTTCAGAATTTCCTAGAAAAAGAAGAAAGTTTATATGCCTGTTTTCTCCAAATATACTGGGTTTCGCGCACACAATGGACAACCGATTAGAAAGTAACTCTCCAGGCAACAGTGAGACGAAACTAATAAATAACATTTTTTTTGTTTCGCGCATTCTTTTCGAGAAAAACTAGTTTAATCGCGCGTTTTAATATAGCCAGCAGTAGAATCGGTAGGTCATGGTCAGACGCATCAGACGATATCTACAGTGACTCCCATTAATATTCGGACGTTCTCAAAAAAAAACGATGACTTTGATACAGGATGTGATAAGAAATTTTTCCAAAAATTGCATTTGGCCGGAAAATTGTAGAGAAAATACTAAAAGTTGTATTTTACAACTTTTTTATGCAGGCCTATATTGAAATTTTTAAAAATACGTTTTGTAGATCCGTGTCAATTATATCCACTGTGAAAGTTTCATAGAAATCGGTTGATGCGGGAAAAAACGGCAGGCATTGAAAGATGTAAGAATCCTTAGAATTACTGCGAGTGAAGGCCGAAAATCGTGGAAAATTGCAACTTTTACCATCTTTAAACGTTTGTAGCTCATTACAGCGTTGACCGATTTTGAGTTTTCAGAATATGTTTAATCGATACAGATCTACGAAACGTATTGTTTAAATTTTCAATATAGGCCCACATATAAAAAAGTTGTAAGATGCAACTTCTAGTATTTTCTCTACAATTCCGACCAATTGCAATTATTGGAAAAATTTCTTTTCACATCGCGTAGTAAACTGACTACTCTAACTTCTCAAAAAATATTAATGGGAGTCCGAATATTAGTGGGAGTCACTGTAGATCCCGACTTTTGATGGTCAGAATGGGTCGCAGTATAGAGGTAGGTAATGGTACAGCGACCTGTTTCCCATCATTTTGGGGTAGGTTATGGGGTCAGATCTCGAAACGGTGAGAGAAGCGTATTCTATCGAGATGGTGGTCAGAGATAGCGATACTGGCTACGTCTACCGAGCCATATTCCGACGGTCGACTTGTATTAACTGTGTTTACCCATATGTTAATTCCGACCAGTCCTCTCTCCTGCATTCCGGCTTGTTTCGTTAAGCGTTGATCTACACTACTCCCACATTACATCTATGCTCTCGTGACAACCGGTTCCTAGCAGATACACCAAGCGTAACAGATGCACGACAGCGAAGATAATGTCGGTGACATTCATGAGACATATCTGCGAATCAATTTTGTTAACCTAGCACGGTGGTACAACATTGTCGAAACGCGGAAAGAAGTACAGGGTGTTTCAAAATTATATGTCGTCATCACTATAGCGTGATTCTGCACGTCTGGATCAAAATTGAACAAGCATCGAACAAAAGTATCAAACGAACCATGTGTCTCATTTGAACCGTTCTCTTATAAAACGACCTTAAAGTTTTGTAAGTTTTAGCCTGTTCCGAGCAGGGACAGAGATCGTGTAAGGAAACTATTTTTTATGACTGCGTCGAACGCGCCGGAAGAACAAAGGATGCCGAAGGTAGAAAAGGACAGCATGTATACGCCCAGTGGAAGGGATAAGTGAAAGGACAGTGATCGTGGAGATCCTCGGGGAGCTAGATCGCGACTTTACTATAATTGTAGAAATGTGGAATCCCAACATCCATATATTTTGGTTTCAATACGGAATCACACTTCGTTTCGATTTATTCCATTTCTAAATTGTCATCAATAGCTTCATAGTTTTTGGTCGGGTCGCGTGTTTGACATGCCTGCTCTATTTCTTCTAATCCGCTTAACAAAAAATTGCGAAAACATTCATGAATATCCTACCGAATGGCACACACGGCTGTGAATTTTTTCGGAATTTTTTACTGCGAAGTCTGTTTTTTCAAAACTCCGGAAACTTAATTCGATTATTGCGGTAGTTGTGCGCTATTGTGGTTATAAATGTGTACTTTCCTCGGATTTTTCAGATAAGGCAAACACATTCAAAAAAATTGAGTGTCTTCAGAAAAATTGAAAATATATATATAATGCTATGATTTACTGTTTCGACGGCAAATCATTCATATCCAGAGAGTACTAATTGCCCCTGAAAATTGTGGATGCCGACAATATCGGGTTATTTATCTCGCATATTATTCACTGCAGAGAAAAATTGGTATGCATAACTCATATATCTTTAATGATAAATATTCTCGCAAAAACAAACTTTTAAACAATTCATATGTTTCGAAACATATTAAAAGATATATCATATGTATTCCGTAAATGTACACGGTGAAGAAATTCAGTAAATATTCCCGTGATTTTCACATTTCAAAACGTGCGCGTTTTATGTTCTCCCTGTTGTATCAGAATTTGTTTTTCAGTTGAAAAAAAGTCATTTGTATTGTAATCATTGCCATAGCTTAATTTGTATATGCATTTATATCTGCGTGTTACTAACAGAATTTTCTAAAGTATTATATATACGTTACTTTTAGTATATACCTTTTAAGTAAATGAATTCGTTTCCTAAATTCTGTTTACACGAGCAGATTCAGTAGGAGGAAACAAATTATTTGGGTTATTCAAGGACATAATTAAGATATTTATCGAATAACGTATTTTCTTTCAACTTATGTTATTGAATAAACCTATGAATAAATATCTTAATTTTATCTTTGAATTTTAATTTGAACTTTAACTTAATCACGCTGAGAACTTTCGTTCCAACCCGACAGACATATGGTTTTTGCTTTATCGCATATGTGGATCCGTTTTAGTTGTCTGAAAATCTGCAATCTAGTAATACTGAACAGTTACATATTGTCAGAAACCGAGAAAATATTCGCCCGAGCGACATCTTTCGAAAAATATTTTTATGTTCTTATATTGACCTGTCGGTTGAATTATGTAACGTAATACGAAATCCAATTCTACGTCGATCCGAGGTTACCGGTAGCTATATCCGACGGCCAATATAGCGTGGGTAACATTTCATATCGAAGATACACGGTTGAGCTGAGTTCACGACCGTGTCAGCGTACACTGAAACGTGAAAAATCGAAGGTTGGAACGAATCGTCATTTTTCGAGGACAGAAAACTCAGCTGGCATCGCGGGCGCATCAATTGCTCGAGTTGTCGTGGCTCGAATGAGTCGCCGTGGGGTCAGAGATTAGTGTCAGTCGTTGCGGGGGCCAATATGTATCGACAAATAAATCTAGCAGAGTGGAATGTAAAGCGTGGCTGAAGGCCCCCTTCCGCCCGAAGGTCGAGTGGTCGATGGCGAAGGAAGGCGAGAGCAGGAGGGCAGATTGAGGCTGGCTGGTGGTGTTGTGGGTGGAAATGGGCGAGAAAGGGTGGCGAACGGTGGGAAAGGGTGTTGCAGGAAATCGGCGTCGACGGTGTTACTGCTCTGCGAGGATAAGTCGTGGTAGGGATAAGGAGTTTTAATGTTGGAAAAGCTGCGGCACCGGGAAATACCTTTCAAAGACATTCTCAGTTCGAGGGAACGTCGATTCCAAGATTTATGGATACTATATCGTAACGTCGTCGGCAAGATGTGATTAAATTTCAGCGGATCAGGTCGCGCAGCTGGTTCAGCTGGCTTGCGCCACGTTACTTTTACAACAATGCCATAGCTTACCTCTCAAATACTAAGTCGGGTCAATTCTACGTCATTCCGGGCATGTAATTTCATTAAGTGAACTAGCTCGATTTCACATCCGACGTAAAACAGACACGCTAATCCGCTTCTTCCACGAAGCAAATGACTGCCGGTTGTGTGTTGTCCCCTTACAGTTAATAAAGCCTGTACAGTTTACAGTTAATCGGATAATCATATACATTAACACTAAACCTACCGAGCCTTAATAAAAGTAACTGATACATATGTTCCCTTATAAAAATGACAAGATTGATTTTATTTAGACTTTGTGCGGTCCCTATTGTAATACGTGCTCTACTAAAGATATCTACACTACAACCATTCCTTATGAAATCATTTTTATTATTTCACAATAATTGTGAAATAAAAAATCTGGAACCGGTCATTTTGACTGGTGTTGGTAGATTTAGTGTTAAGCATGTCCAACTTGTTCCTCGTCGCGAGTCACACGGTCCCCACCACCAATCAGTCCGTTCCCCCACTACCTTTAAGAGGAGTAAATTTCTTCAAAAATGGAGCAGCCTGCTTACTAAAAAAAATTTGACAAACTAGGTGATCGCGAACAATGCAAAAAACAATTTTTAAAATATTGCTTCTTATTACTTCTCGCCTCTACTAATTATTTCTGTTAGTTGTATGTGTATCTACTGAAAATACCATCGAAATTGGGTAACGTTGTCCCAACATTAACGGTTAACAGTAGTGAAAATCGCATCCCCCATGATTTTCAGCCTGCACCTGTAACAACCTGACTAGTTTCACAACTTTCGGTGCCTCTCGCTTGTTTCTAGTTAAATCAATTTCAATGAACTTTTCAGCATGTACTGAACTGACATGAATTTACAAAAACATACACTTCCAATTTTCGTTACGGGCAGTGATAAAAAGTTGCAGAACACGACGTTTACTTTACTGGCGATTCCGACTAAACATAACCTTCTCGAAAATTGTGTTATACTCTAGCCCTAATATCTGAAAAGCTCCGTTAATACTAACCGTTTAGATATTGTTTTATAAAAATTACAAGACTGAACTTATTTAGATTTTTCACAATTTTCATAATAATACGTGATTAAGTAAAGAAATTTATTGAATAACTTCTGATGGAAGCATCTTTATAATTTCAATAATTAAAAAATAATAAATGTGAAACCGGTCGTTCGACCGTTCGCGGTACTGTGAGTGTTAACCAATTCTGTAATTCTGAAAACATAGGAACAGAGCGGCGGGTTTTGGGTGCGCACGAGTAAGGGGTCGCGTGCGTGATATCGTTCCTGATTTCCCAAAGGTTTTATGTTCCGCGAACACATTATGTTCCTGGGCCGTTAACAGAAAACGAATATTTGAAGTAAATCGAGCGAAGTCAGTCGCCGCGGCGCGCGGCTCGGCGCAGTTTCTCGGCGAAACGCCTTGCTCGGTCCCATTGCTCGCGACGACAGATCCCGGGCCAGATAAACGTAACAGAATGGGACAACGAACGATACGTAGGAAAATGCATCGACCCTTAAACGTTTCGTAAGTGCGCTGCGTACACTCGAGACCGTAATAGTGTTCTCCGTTATAGCGGGACGTCTCCAATCCGAGATCCGGAACGGATCTCTTCCACGAATGCAACGGGACGATCTCAATGAATGGTCCGAGTCGAGGATTTCGCTTAAAATTGCTGGGACGGACGATTGGAATCCGGATTACTTTCATGTTACAGAAAAATTCCTGGATGCGTCGCAGGAATCGAAAGTATCGCATTAAGCCTGTCATAAAATTCCCTGATTCCCTCCCGAATGTCTTAATAATGAAACGAACGAGTTCGAAAAACGTGAACGACCAAGAGAGGGAATCTGATTATACGAAACGATGGGAAAGAATGCGATTTTTTTCAACGGGTTCAATGCATCGAAGAATATTAAAGGGCAAAGAATGGGAGATTTTCTCATAGATTTATAATAATGCTTTAGAGAAATTACGGAGAATAGCAGCCTTGGTACGATGCAGTTTTCAACTGTGAATGGAATTTGGTTGTAACTGTTATGAAGGAGTCGGAATTAATTTCCATTAATTTTCATCTAAAAATTATGAAGAACAATAATGTTTATTTTGCTCATAATGATCAAGTAGTTAGAGATCATCATTCAGCGAAGTCCTATAAACGATTTATTGTTGCTGTTAACAAAAAAGAAAATTTACCGCAATGTAACTACAATATAGTTTACACTGGTATGGATACGATGTCAATATGGTGGAAAAATGATTTGTTCAATTAGGAAGAAAAATGAAAAAAAGGAATATTTTTCAATACATCTTTCAGTAATGAAAACTGAGATTATTGATCGAAAGAAATGATTAAGATATTCACAAAGTAAACTCATCCAGAATATTGAAATATAGAAATTAAAACATAATTAATAAAGTACTAAATTGTTTGGTCGTTTTGCAATTTATAATCAGAAGAGAGAGAAATTCTATCGCGCGCCTTTACCACGTATTGCATGCAAAGAGAAAAAAAGATTGCGTTTCACCATGGCATTCTGGCAATCAACATAATTAATAAAGTACTAATATGGTTGTTTTAAAATTTATAATCAGAAGAGAGAGAGAGAGAGTGAGAAATTCTATGGTTTACCACGTCTTGCATGCAAAGAGAAAAAAAGACTGCGTTTCAACATGGCAATATTTCAACAACACCATGACGGGACGAGGGTCGCGAACGACTATAACTGTCACGCGTAAAAGCGTTCTTAATCTAAAATTGATAGCGACAAAGTTCCCAACGCGGGGCTATTACTTCTATCTATGTATAAATAGTGTCGCCGGTGCTTGGGGGAAAACTCGCGGAAACTTGGAATCGACAGAAAATTTTGCTTCGCGTGTCCATGGCGAAACAATGGCCGCGCATAGAGGAAACGATAAAAATAGACAAAGCTGGCGGCTATAGTGAACGTCGATGGTTCCTCTATATCTCCGGGCCCTCCTCACTCTGTCTCTCCTTGTTGCTCACCCTTGCTCGCAGCGGGTATGGTCGCAACGGTAACTTCGGTCATTACATTGCCAATGTCGTGCACCGAAGTGCAGGTTATTCGTGTAGCAAGTGGCCGCCGCAATCGCCAGAGACACGAGCGGAAACAACCAGAAAGGAGAAGAGTTTGCTTCCCCTATCTGCGTAGTTTATACTTCTGGTGTGTGGTGTACGCCAGATAGCCGACAGTATGTGTAAGGAATGGTTGTCTCCTTCGTGTTTCGAATACACCGCGGAGATCGCGCCAGGAATCTAAAAAACTTAATATCTACCGTCACGCCGGCAGCGTGCGCGGACTTAAAAGCAGATTTGTTTTCGCATTTTTGGCCGGCTCTTTCCTTTTTTTTTCCACGACACGGTAGTCTCGTATGCGACCTGACACTTGCCGCCCCTGCGAAACTTGCTCCCTCTTCGAGCCGGATGCATATACGTGACGCGACCACCGACACGGATTTCGCCGTTTACAGTTTACAGGCATTCAACGGGACCGTTAACTGCAGTCAAATCCTCCGAAGTTATATTGCTCTCGGCTCGTCCAGTTTTTGTCACGTTGTCCATGCAGCTCGAATATGCGCCCAAGAGCGCGCTCCGTTACCGCCGGCAGTAAAAGTTAAACATCAGATAACGGTCTTACAAGGGGAACCCCCGCTCTGTCCCTCACGGATTTTGTTCAGACTTTACAGAGTTATAGATCTCGTTCCCCTGATTACGAAAATACCCCATTATAGGGGCAGACACTCAATAGTTTTTGACATATTTGCAAAATTAAAGTTTCATAACCGTAAAATATCAGTTTGCTTCAGATTTTTACCAAGCAATGGTGTGGCGTCACAGCAGCAGCTGAACTGTTACGCTGCAGGTCGAGTTCGAATCCCTTCGTGGTAGATTTTTTTTTATTGTTTTTTTTTCATGGAAAATGCATTTTCAATGTTAAATAAATTTTTAATAAAATATTTTTATCCGCTAAAGGACTAATTGAAAATGATACTTATACTTATATACTTTATAGATACAGATACTTATTACTTTATAGAAGAAATGCTAGATCTATTACTACATAAAAGATAATAATTATAAAACAATAATAATATTAAAATAATCTGAACCAAACTGATATTTGACGGTTATGAAACTTTAATTGCAAATATCTCGAAAACTATTGAGTGTCTGCCCCTATAATGGGGTATTTTCTTAATCAGGGGAACGAGATCTATAACTCTGTAAAGTCTGAACAAAATCCGTGAGGGACAGAGCGGGGGTTCTCCTTGTTAGTCGAATGTATCGATTGTAACACACAAGAGTCACTCAATAAGCAAATTGCGCGGTCCTTCAATAATTTTTATTTAGAGCAGGCCTGGGTGTCACCATATTAAGACTTGTCTCCTCCTCTACCTTACGTCACGTGACGTGATGCGCGTACAAGAGTGGTAAAATTCTTTTAATCGGAAAGAGGAAGACGTGTGTCTTCTCTTGTGACTATCAATAAATATAAAATATTATATGTATGAATAGGAATATATGAAGGAAAGACTTTGTGACTATCAATAAATAGGAAATTTTATATGTATGAATGGGAATACGTGAAGGAAAGGCTTTTGATTATATAGCTAAATATGATAATGATAAATTACTATCTGTCGCAATTGTAAAGAGAAAAGTGTAATTGTATTTTTAAAGTTTTTACCTGTGCCTATAACATAATGGATAGCATTTGCAGTGCGTCAACGATAAATGTGTAACATTATTGTACTTTCCGAACAGACCGTTTATTGTTCGTCAAGTGGTCAAAATTTATTACACGGTAATGCCCGCCCCGTTTCCCAGATCGGCTTAAAACATCAATTAATGAGGAACCGGAAAAGTTGATTGTAATACGTAACAATGGAACGGGGAATTAACAACGATAGTACTGGACACATTGCTGCGTGAATGGAAAAAATAAGCCATATGTATTCTATACGCCAAAGACACGTTATAATATCTCGGAAACACTTTTCTAATTTTAATTTCGTGCAAATGAACATATCGCCGTGACAAAAAGAATATTTTCAAATGTTCCTGCTGCATGGAGAAAATGCACAGAATATAAAATAAAATTGCAGTGAATATGTTATCAGCTATGGTACTTTAGTTGAGAGAGAGAGAGACTTTTTAATTCATCGAGATATGCGAAGTGTTTGACAGCGAAACTTTTATGAAATTATAATATAAAAAGAAACGGTGTGTCGAGCTATACAGCGACTATATTTGCGCAAATACTTATTTTTTCCTATATAAAATGCTAATGAGTAAACGTTTGACCATGTTGCAGCCTGGGCACAGCGAAGTTAATGAAGAAAATTCAGGGCGGCGTAATTCAATTATTTGCAATCACGACGCAGTGCATAGTATGTTTGTCGCGACAATTATAACAAAATTCATTTTGCAGTAACTGGGAACTAACTTCTTGCCGTTGGCGCGACCGTTAAGGTTTCAAGATGGCGTTCGCGATCGAAAGAAGATGAATAATTATCGAAACAATCTGACGTCATTTCCGCATCGCAAAATTAATTCGTCCGTTTGAAAACGTTTAGATAAATCAATTTTTCGTTTATCGGAAAACATTGAAATTCATTGAAACGAAAAAGACAACAGCTAACAATTAGCAACTAGCTCTTTACTTCAGCTACATGTAACGATATTGTATCCGTAAATTTGGTTTACAGGACCTGTTCTGGTATAGTGGAATACTTCAAACTTTTAGGAATTCATCTGATAAAATACATTTTTGGTACTCAAGAGTATATTAGTATATTATATTAGTGTACATTATGGGTAGTTGGATACATCTCAGTGTCGTATCGCGATGGTGAAAATATGTAGTTCCATTTTAAAAAAGCTCCAATGTTCTTGAAATCAAAAATACGACCTTGCGAAAAATGTTATCCCATCAAAGTATTTACCTCTATTAATAAACGAGATATTTAAGCTGCTCAAGTTAGCTGGGACGCCCTGTATGTATTATACGTGCTACTATGTATAACTATGTGACATAATTAAAATAAAACAAATCGGTACATATCTTTCTTTTTCGTAGCATTTAACATTTAGCTGTTCAACCTAGTTCCTTGAGAAAATACGTCTGCGAAGGATAAAAGCTGGTAGCTATTTTAACCTGAGGCGCCACTAAAAATGTCTATTGTTTACATTATTGAATATGTCGGCATCTAATCAATTACTAAACATATATAAGTATTGTGTATATCCATGAAATTTAAAAAATGATAGCGAATGGAAATATTCTAGGTCGGAAGAAATGTTTAACCCTTTGCACTCGGAGCTATTTTAACTGGAAAATTAATCATTTCTTCCAATCTAGAATATTTCAATTCCCCATGATTTTTGAAATTTTATGAATATGAAATTGGTATAATACTTATAATACTTAAATGTTTACTAATTGATTAGATACTGATATATTTAATAATGTAAACAATATTTTGAATAATGGTACAGCAATTTTTAATGGTGCTTTAGAGGGGACAACCGAGTGCAAAGGGTTAATGTTCGAGTTAAAATTTCTCCGAGTGCAAACGGTTAAAACATTTTCGGGCCAATGATGTATAAATCCTATTAAACGCGCGAATAATGGCATAGAGAAATGCAACGAGACACAAACGGCAAGCACGCTCGGTTTCCTCGGCGAACAAATCGGGACCGACCAAAGACCAGTGAATATTATAAGAGGACACCTTATATCTTCTTCTTTTCGTGACCGGACGTCCTTTTAACTGTTCATGGACGGGAAGATCTGGGTAGATGGAATGAGCAACGGTCGAGAAGACCGAGAAGAAGGGAAAGAAGACACAGAAAGAAGGAGGTCTCGTTGAATTTCGAAATCCGCGTGCAAGCCCCTTTTTCCGAAGGAGAAGCGACTTCCTGCATGGTCGGTGCGGTCGTATTTTATCCGTTTCGCGGCGAACTTGGTCCAGCGCGAAGGGCTTAGACCCCGCGGGTTTATAATAGCCGTGCGAGGGGAAGATCGCGACACAAAAGCCGAACGGAAGACGGAAAAATTCGGCCGCTCGCGGAGCTGAGTGTGTTCCGGCTCCGTTCCCGAACTCCGCACGACAAAACGACTCCGCGGATCGGCCACGCACAATGGCCACCACGTTGCAAGGGAATCCTGACCGATGCGGAATCGACCGACCTTGGACAAACTTACCTACTTCGCTACTTTTTCCTCCCCAGCCGGTCAAGCTCCTGCGTGTATACTCCGTGGAATTAACCGAAGATTTGTTACGGGGACGCTAGACTCCATCGGAGAACATTCCGTTCCACGACATTAACGTATTCTCTGGAATTAGATAACGTCGTTGTCGTTGGATTTTCCAACGGTAGAGAGAAGCATCCTGAAGGATCTGCCATTGTAGCTGACCGATGCTGCGGAGGGTTAAGCGGTTTACAATTGTGGTCTTCTGTAGCTTGGTCGCGAGAATAAATATACACGGTCGTACACCAAATATTCAACCGCTCTGTGTACGAAATTACTCGTAAACTACGTCGCGTATGAAAAAATGGTTGGAACTAAAGTTGTATGGTTTTTTTTTATCGAGATATGAAGGTCACCTTGAACTTCATTACTATAAAAGACAATTTTTAGAGGAATTTTAAAAGGAAGTTTTCCACTTGTTGCAACATGTAAAGATATCTTACAACAAAATGGACACTGCTTTGCGAGATTAGAGGCTTCGTGCTTTAAGATGAGACCAAGCTTATTGTTGTACTACTTGTTTTTATGAAATTGTCACAATTTAATGTTAAATAGTTTTTGGATTCATTGTATTAGGTGTACAAATAAGTTACTTCCCCTTTTTTTCTACGATCATAACTTCTTACTGAATTGGAATTACTTCCCGATATTGGTGCCGCCTGAAAGAGCGTTCCTCTAGTTTTAAGAAGAGTCGTGATGAGCGCTCTAAGAGTTTCCAGTCCTATGCAACAATTTCAAGCAATATGAAACTTACTCTTTGTATTCTAGCTTAGGAAATCAGCTGTTGAAGCTACTGAAATGGTTTGTGCGGCACTGGGAGAGAACGCTGTGTCTTACGGAACATGCAAAAAGTGTTACCAAAGATTGAAAGTCGGAAATTTTAATTTGGAAGACGACGATCGTTCAGGTGCACCGAGAAAATTTGATGATGGTCGGTTAGAGGAATTGCTCAACGAAAATCCGACCCAGATGCAAGAAGAATTGGGAAAAAAAGGAAAAAAGGGGAAAGAACTTATTTGCACACCTAAAATGCATTCATTGTCACAACCAGAGTCGCCAGATTAAAACTCTTCTGCCCCCACTCTACCTTCTCCTTCTACAACGATATTTCCCCACACTTCCGCCGCGACCCGGTCACGTGACTCGTTCCGCTTCTGTCGTCATAATGTCACGTGACTTATCCGGTATTGACAGAGAGAGGAGGTAACTTTGTCCTCTCAATTCGAGTCAATTCGCCTGATTTTCTGGTCACAACAGTGCTGATCTATATTTGCGTGGTGTTTTCTAAGTTAAAAAATAAAGAAATGATCATCTCACTATTCCAAACGTTATATGTCTTTGTAAATCTTTGTTGCTGTAGTTACGCGTTGCAGTATATTTCCTATTTTCTTTGATGTTTGCCGCTCCAAGTGGAGACAAGCAACGAGCGGTAATATTTGTTGGCAACTTTTTCAAGAAACATGGAACATTAACAAGAAGTTACTCGTTACTTCAGTGTAGACATAGCTCAAGAGTTTATCTGACAAGCTCTCGGGACTAATAACCAACAAAGTAACTTTTAATTGTAAAAGATGCTTGACAAGCCATTATTATTTTATGTATGATAAAATAAATTGGTTTACATTTGGTAGTGAAAAATTACCATTTTCATGAAAAGCGTAACACACAAATGAAACCTTATACATGGAAAATTTTAAGAACTATTTAAAACGGGACATTAGCTTTATTTACAGTTAAGCATTTGAACAAAACAGCCAACAATACATTCTTCTACTGTTCCATGACAGTCAACAGTAAAAATGTATTCTATTACATTCTATCACTTTTCCATTCCTCTCATCCTACACGGTGAAATATTGACTAGTATTTATTACATAAACAATAATCGCTTTAATTTAAAAACATTTCTCATCTGTTTGTATCGTAGTAAATCTTATTCAAATGTTATAAACCTTATCATTTTATAGTCAGTTTAAAGCAGTTTCTTGAGACGCAACAATGTGGACGCATAACAATGCTAGTAGTACCATACAGTTAGGATGTGTATTAATTTCGCAGAAATCTAATCAGTGGTCATCGATTTACCAACTAATTACTGACCAACAGACTACATGCTTCTGCTTGGGAATTGAATAAACATTAGTCTAGCAGGAACACATCTGAGCATCGACTCACCAATTAGTGACCACAAGTCAATAAGGTGTCCTATTCGTGTTACTAACAGTTACAGTATAAAGCTTTGAGATTAAATTGTTTTAGTTCTTCGTTCGTTTACTACCCATCCCTCGTTTTGCTCGATAACATTTTTGGTTAATAAATGTTCTTGGCAGATCACGCGGACGCTAATAAGATTAGAATGAAAGATAAATATTTTCGAAATGTATTTTAGAACAAAAGTTTCTGGAACCATATACAAACATCGTATATCTATATTTTAATAAAGTTTTATTTAAATTTACTCTATTTCAATTTATTTTATTTTAATTTAATTTGCAATAAATAGAAAGAAGAGATTCGCGACCATTTCGAAGTTATGGTCGAAGATTATTGAACTCGTTTTGCTGCTGTTCATGCTTCTTTAAAGAGCAGAACGTTCTCGTAAACCGGCCAATGGCAGAGTCGTCAGATCAGGGGAATTGACTCGAATCGAGGGGAAAGAGTTACCCTCTCTTCCAGTACCAGATGAATCACGTAACAGGTGACACATGTACGAAACAGACAGCGCGTCACGTGACCGAGCCACGGAAAGAGTGGGGGTATAAGTCTCAATCTGGCAACTCTGGCCAATAGACTTCAGAGTGTCATCCACAAGAAGTAAATCTTAAAAGTTTGAGGCGGTGGATACTTCAACCCTTCAACGAGTGACCCATATAGATATTTTTTTTGTCAATCCAATCAATTATTCGACGGAAGCCGGTCGATTTTATTTGTTTATTCATCGAGCCCCACATCTGCTTACTAAATCAGAGCTTCCCTATTTACCATTCAATCGGTCTGCGAATGAAAAAAAATATCGACTCCAATCCCTCTGGCCGAAATAACGAAATCAATTATATACTTTCTTTCTCGCGAAGAGCGAACGAATTTAATCGAAAGTTTCAAGCGGCTGCTGAAACCAGATCACCAGTGATCGATCGGGACACGACAGCACAGTTTCGCTGTAATAAATTAGGCGACGAGCGCGAAAGTTTACCGATATTAACGGGCGGAGCGAGAAGTATGCCGTTGACAAATATATGAACGTTCGAGCAAACAAAGCAGGGAAAAAGAGACTCGAATGAATTATTTTTATTCGCGTCTGACTTAATGGATGCTCACTTTAATTTAGTTCCTATTTTCCCCGTCGTCAAAAGACACACGGAATCACAGACAAACGAGTCGGTGGCATTCCGACACGAGACCACGCATGAATTGTCGTTCGATTTAAAACGCTGTCATAGTCGGAAAATGTTCAAGCGTAAAACGAAAGAGGAAATTACCGTTTCCAGTCCCATGCACGTTTCCAAGCCTGCATACGCGGTACATCGCGGCCAGCCATCCGAGAAAGGAAATCATCGACGTTTTGTTTTTCCATCGCGAAATGGCTCCGCGCAACCCTTCATTAACGTTTCCACCGCGAGTACGTTGTCCTAGATACGAATAATGGATATTGGAACTTCTTCTAATTGATAATGTTTAGGACGATTCAATACTTAACCCTCTCCGGATATAAAATATTTTAGGTCAACCTCCAAATCTGAATATTTGTGTATAGACTAATATGATAGTGCTTAAGAGCTAGAAATAATATCATAGTTTTTTAAGAGCTAAAATTCAAAGTCGGTTAAAGACGTTGTCGACCAAAGTTATGGTCGGTCAAATCTGGAGTCGGTGAAATATTGGCGGTGAAAACTGTGTCGGTGATTTTCATTGAACCCGATTGAATACACTTATCACCGCTCCGGTAAAAGTACGTATCATACGGATTATTGTTTGACCGTTTGCCTCGTAAAATATCGTGCTTTTTGAACATGCTTTATTAAATTCTGTTTTATTATATTATCGCGAATATTTCCGAACTTCGATTGTATCGAGTAATGAATTTCCATAAAATTTCGTATCAAAATGTTCCATAGATTTTCGACTGTGACAGTTTTTGTAGACTGAAAGTTAGTGAGGCGAAAATTCTGCTGTGGCGATAATCTACTAACACTGACAACAAGTTGTAATATTCTATAAAATTCATAACCGGACTGCGAATCTTTATGCAAAATGAAAATTGACTGCATCGATTGCAAGAAATAGAAACTACATTGAATGTTATTTCCTCCCGTAATGATTTTAATGGAGGGGAAATTATATATTGACATCTTCAATTTTTTTAATTTTTCAACCATTTTGAATTTCATATACCCAATTTTGCTATAAAGCCGCAGTCTATTCAAAACATTGTTCTTTTTGAGAATTCAGAATTACTAAAATAATTGCCACTCAAGGGAAACGTTAATGTCGTAGCATCAAGTAACAAATAAATGAAGAGATGAATTTTAATAAATGTGCAAAATTTATGTGGACCACTGAATTTAATAATAGCATAATATAATATTATTTATGAAATATCATGGTCTAATTCATTAAAACATGTTCAACAAAACTCTTGCGTTCTTCGCTTCAAAACGTTTAATAACAAATAACGTTTCACCTCGGCGCGTGACGGATCAGGATTTACTGCCCAGCAAATTTTGCACGCGGTGCGCCTAAAGAAGTTTTCACTTCAAAAATTTGCTCTTTTGGCATAGAATGCAGCTGTACGTGCAATAGTCGAATACTTAAATTGCTTCTGCGATTGGATAACATTTGTTAACATGTCAGCGTACCAACTCAACGTTAAAAACTTGGCTGTACCGAGTTTTAGAAGATGGTGGATGCCGTCATCAAGCCTGTAATGCGGTATCAAGTACGTAAAATAGCAAATATTTGCATGTCGCACGATGCCCAATTATTTAGCTTACATTTACGAGATTCCGCAATGTTGAAGACGTAGCTACGCAAGCCTGGCTAACGTAGCATGGAAAATATAACCATTCCTCCATCGCGTAATGTTCCTTTCCACTTTGCACCGAATTCAGAAGGGACGCGCGCAACCCGACGGAAACTTGGCTACAGATTTCGTCAAAAAGGACAAGCCGGGAGTAACAGCCGTTCCGTGTCGGCATGAAACTGCCACCGCCCCGCTATCCGTTACCACTGTTATTCCTTGAAAAGAGTTTCAACGTATCTCTTCTTCGTGCCGGAGTAGCGCGGGGTAAAAAAATTTCTTTTCCCGTGACGTGCGCCATGCATTATATCCTCGACAGATTTTTGCAGTTAACCCTTCAGCGCTCGGAACTCGCGACGTCGTAAAATACGAAGCGAGGAACAGCCTGAATCGAGTTTAATATACTTTTCTTGACTTTCGCTAAGTAAACGCTAAGTTACTTTCGGGACGGAATATTCTTCCTCGCTAGCTTCGCTGGTGTACGGAGTACTCGGCTATTGGAGGAACAGCCGACAACAGCGATTCTTCAACTGTAAACAATATCTCGAATAACATTTCTCCAAACGAAACTTCGTTTGGAACTTCATTCATTTGGTCAACACATTGGGTTGTTGCACGTGAAGTGCCCGATTTTGAACAGTGACATCATTTAGTTTGTATATATAATTGAGCATCGTTTAATTTAATGCATATATTTATTTCGAAAATTAAAAGAATATTTTTAATGAAAATGATCGACAAATCCTTGGAATACACGCGACTAAAAGATTCAATTCTTCTTAATTGAACCACTATTCAGGTAATTATAATTATTCCATAGAATCGTGAAAACGCCTGAAATAAATATTCACGAGTCAAAATTTTTCGCCGACTGTTTTGTCTCTACATACGCACACAGACCAGAAAACAACTTGTTTTTATCGGACACTCTTGTGTTAGCGAATTTCCGCAAATATTTTTGATATATGCCATACATTTCGCAAACAAGCTCCGCCAACCGCGAGATATTTTTGCACGTGGTGGAGCGTAACAACGAGAAAATGTATCTCAGCCACACGCGAACGCGATAGTGAGAATTAAAAGCCGCAATTACATCGTAGCTAGAGACGATACGCTTAAAGAGACATTTTTCATACGTTCTGCGTTCAACGTCCTGTAATTCTTTATGAGATTTAATTATATTCCGTGGGGAGGTTATTCAAAATTAGAAGGCTGAAATCCTCAAAGGGAAAATCAAGCAAAAACCCCTTTACGAAAGTATCCATTACAAGATAAGAGGTGCTGTCGTAAAAAACGACAAAATCGTCGACGAGTTAGCTCATTTATCCTCCGTGACGAGTGGTGTCTCCTGGAATTGCAGACGCGCTCCGCATAAAGTTCAATATTTACTCGTTTCTTTGAGCTGCTCGACGCAGAAGTGCCACCGGCGGGAACTGGAGCGTTAACTACTCAAACTTTAACCGGCGATACAATATTCTGATGTAACACCTAGTCCGATCGAACGCGACCTCAACAAATTCAAACATCCTCTTCCTAATATTAGACAGGGCTGGTACAGCGACTCTACAGATCCCGGGAAGAGGATCGAGACTGTTAGTCGTGTCCGGATACTCTGACATTGACGTACAGTTACCTCGATACCGAGTCGAACCTAGTTGCGAGAGGCCACGGAGCCGTTCAACCCCTGGTTGAAGGAAGGGTGGCAGGGAGAGCTATAACATCGACTGAGATTGGCTCCGGCGTGTTGGTACGTCGCTTTTCATTTGAATTTAGATTCATCTCTCTCTCGCTCGGTCTCGGCCGCTCTCTCATCCCTTTCCCTGTCTCTCCTTCTCCCTACCGAACGTGTTCAACCGACGGGCATGTCTCTTCGTCTAATTTTCTCATCATAGCGCAGTCATCGACACTACGTATGTCTACCAGCACCGAGGACACTTCGTTCTACACAGACTGCCGAAAACGCTTTTCATCTAAGAAGACCGAACGCACCGCGGAACCTTCACCTTCGCGCCATAATCCGAGGAATTTGTGAAATACGCGTTTGACGTGCGGGACGGTTTCTCCTTGCTCCAATTTGCGCGGCAAATGAACGCCGCAGCTTCCATGTCGTTAGTATGTTACCTCGAGACTCTTGTGTCAGCGTAGAATTAAGACAATGCGTAGTCTTCAGGCGTTTTCGTTGGAAAAGCTGCGGAGTTCCAATCGCATCGGTCAGAAGACACAGCTAGAAAACGTTCGGCGGCGGAGGATTTTAAATTCGTCGCTCCTGCGACAGCGAGCTGGGTCCTCGTGGGAGAAGACGTACTCGACCAAAGTGAATTGGATATTGAAGTGGAAACCGGCGAGCCACGACGCCGCGCCGCTCCGTGGAGGAAACCCTGATGCGCGACGCGTAACACGACCAACAGACTGCTAAATGCGGGACACCTGGACATTCATGATGACACAAATGGCTACACCGAGTCCTGTATAGCTGGAGGATCATATACAATAGCGAGCTGGTAACCACCGTCAGTTTCCGAGGCACGCGAAGACTATAGACAGTCATGATATTTTCTCCCAAAGGAATCTCAAAGGTAACAGCATCGCTCACAGGAGCCGAGCCGAGTGGACTGCTACTAACTGAGGGAAATCGAGGCTTTAAGTGATTTATAGCAAATCATACTGAAACTGACCCGAAACAATCAAACGAATCGGAACAGTGAATTAGATTCGAGCCGAACGACGCACAAATTACGGTAGCCGAGTTTACATATTTTTGATGCCTCGAAAACGGTGTTGGACACATTGTTTTAAATATTATATAATAGGAAATGGGTATTATTATTGGTAGCTGAAAAGAAGTCTTTTGAGCAAGCATGTCAGAGTACTTTTGCGACTCTCTGCGCGAGACAGAGGACGTCACGCATTTAGTGGTAGAGGGGGAAGCATTTTGAGGGGAATACTAGTCCGTCTGGCAAGCCTGCTTCTGAGACGGCCCAGGGGCCTGTCCCCACCATCGACATTTCTGTAGTCCCAATGTTTAAGCTTTGATGGCACACGCTCGTAGCTTTTACTATGCGTAACCCAGACTCGCCAGATTAAGACTTGTCTCCCCACTTTACCCTTCACTTTCTACAACGCTGTCCCCCCCACGCTTCTGGTCACGTGATTCATCCGGTACTGGCAGAGAGAGGATAACTATTTCCCCTCAATTCGTGTCAAGTCCCATGATCTGGCGACGCTGGCGTGGCCCTTGCCGCATTCCTTCCGAGAGACGTCTTAATATAATTTAAGGCCTATAAGTGTCGGACCTCTTTTATCGTCAAATTTGAATATTCAAATCTGTTGGAAATTTTAGTGACGCTCCAGTTACGCACCACAATGTGGGTTCCCTCTAATGAAGACTGAAGATGACACACTTGAATGCACATATCAACTTGAAGCATCGGGATCCGCCCATCTACCTCTTCGTATAGATAGCCAGCAATTTATATTTTCGAGAAATGCATGGCTCGGAGAAATGAAGGTGGGCGATCGGAGACGTCCGTGATCCCGGACGCAGCTTGACGAAAAATATCAGCAATTTTACAAATCTGTCTTGCCGCTATCGAAAGAGGCGAGCCGGCGGTACTCGCGTAGGACGTGCCGCGCGGGAGGGAGAGAAATATTGGCAAATAGCAGAGGAAACAAGAAAACTGAACGCAACGAAGAATGGCGGAAGGTCGGGCGAGAGGAGGAGGATGGGAGGGGGTAAGTTGGTTGGTTCGACGGTTGGAAAGGTCGGGGCATCTACAGAGGGGGATCGAGGAGTTTGAACTGCAGAGAATAAACTTGGCGGTGGCACTGCTGGCTGCCTGGATAGCTGGCGAAGGGGATGCCGGGGTAGGTTAGCTTGGGGGATGGAGGTTCGACGACGAGAAGGAAGATCGGCGAGGGGTCGACAACAGGGGGAGCGGGCCGGCGCGGATTCGCGCGGCTTGCTGCGGGATCGACTGCGGAGGCAGGCCGGGGCGGGAGGGCGCAGTGAGTTATCGCAGCAACTATCTGCTCAACTGGCCGGATTTATTTCTATAGGTACAATCTGCTGCGCAAAATAAAGTATTTTGAAAATAAGAAGGAAGACGAGAGGAGGCGATTGAGCCCCGAGATATCGCTGGCCATTTGTTCCGCGACGCGACGGACGTGCGTCTAACCGAGTGCACGTCCATTTCACGAGGGATTTTCCTTTGCATGTCGAATATTCACGGCAACCTTGTTCTAACCCTCGCGCGTCTATATCTGATACGCGGTCGCGGATACGCGCTCCGCGTTCCTGAAAAATCTTTCCACACGAACACACGCAAAGCAGACCGTATGTCTTCTGGTATTTATTATCGCACAACAGAATGGATTATGATTTAAGATGTATTCCATTTTCAATTGTCTTGATGCGAAGATAATTGCGGTGTTTGCTCTTCACATTATATTTTCCGTTCTATTTGCTAAGTGTCGAATGACTGTTTTATGATCAATAGACAGCGGATCTTTATGCAAAATAAAAATTGTCTAACCGAATGGCTAACAAATTGGAGTGAAACAGAAATTTATTTTGTTATTCTATGTTTAATAGATTGAAAATAATATAACAGTATTTTTTAATTCCTCCAATGTATTTATTGTCTCAAATTATACCTATTCATTTGTGTAATAATTTATAAAATCCGCTATCTAATCATCAACTTTTTACTTTTTTCCACGGCTTCCTCGAGATCTCTTTCGAGGATCTTATAACAGAAATTTAATTAATTCTCATTACAGATTTTTACTCACATTCCTCTTCTTTTAACCCCTTGTCCTACAATATCGAGTCACATTCATGATATAGAGGCTAAACAGAATGTAATAAATGTATGTATGTAACGAACCGTATCGCGGTTTTATGCATAATAATTTAATTTCAAATTCGGCTTTTCGTAGCGTATTAAATAGATTTGCACGGATTTGTCGAAATGAATTTAATCACAGCATTTAATATTCGAAATGTGCAATACGTTGGAATTAACTTAAGAACCGGACAATGGTTCGGCATTAATAGGGTCAAACAATGGTTCGTATCAAAAATCCTTTTTTTCCATTGATCCGGAAAATTACGCGGCGCACTAACAATGCTCTAATAAGATTAATCGAACAATTGCTGCTCCTAATTAACGTTCGATTCCGCGGTATTTGTAAATCGGAACGGCCACGTTAAAATTCACGGGGAAGCGTGACCGTGTAAAATATGTTGAAATTAGACACACGTATATAATAACGGCCCCGTGCACGTAGGAAATAAATTGACCGGATAATTCAAACAATCACGCAATTAATAGTGAACACGCCACGGCGGAAGTACGTATTACGAGCCGAATTGTTCCGACACCAAAATTCATTCGAAATGTTTTCACGGCGCAGTGAGTTTCGTATAATGACTATTCATGTGTGCTGCTGAGAGCGACATCGCGTATTTACCAGCGCAGCGATATCCTAACCGACAATATAACGTCTATCACGATAGATATTAATACCACTTCCATAAAAATTCGATGAAACTTTGTGCACGTACGTAACATAGATCTAGGTTTATTTTTAATTTTCATTAAAGGTGCAGAAAAAGTTAAAAATCATATCCATTACTTTTATTCTTCGCAATTTTTACCAACGTTGATTTTTAACTAATTTCTTTATAAATTACCTAGAATATTAATCCTCCTAACATCTCGAAAAAAAACTCGAGCCGGTTGAACCAATTTTATGAAAGTTATTCGTTCTTAACCCTCAAACTCCTACGAATTCTAGGCTTATTCCGTTTTATTCCGATATGAGGCGATGTCTCGGGGCCGCCTGTCGTCGTATTACATACAGAGGTTAAAGGGTGGCCGAATACTTTTGCAGCTGACTGTCCGCAGGATATACCTACAGATTGTTATTTTATTTATTCTAAAATCCATGATCATTTGGCTTTCTAGACCGAAACCTCCCCTTAAACGTTTATTTTTGACTCGATGGTCTGAAAATCCCCAATAGAGGAAAGATACGAGCCAGCATTCTTTCGACTACCCCATCTAATTTATCGGATTGCAGAAAACCAATAGGAGTCAACGCGCGCGTTCCAATCAACAATCTTCGAACAGACGTTAATTACATTTCACTGGTCCGTGTACTATCTCGTCGCGTTGCTGGTTCAAAGAGAACAGCCGAGACCCGGGGAATACGTTAAAATTCACTGACGTACGAATAATTATGACGGAGGCGGCGCGACGCGGTGGCGGGGTTTGGTCTTCGGGAGTATCGATAAATCTCCAACGAGCGTAACCCGTGGAAAAATTGCGGGTACGTGCGGGGCGCTCTTATCGAGAAAATACGAAAATTTCGAATGCATGAGGCTCGATTTTGCCGATGGAACTCGGACGCAGCCAGCGTGGACAGATGTCCGGGTACGCTTATTATTCCTCGCCGACCGACACCGTTCGAATATCCCCGCGCGGGGACACATTTCGAGTCATGCTTCATGAATTTTCAGTAACGTTTCGATAAAGTGAATTAACAGAGTCTCATTCCAGGCGGACCCAGCTTGGTAACCATGGAATGCGGTAATTCCGATCCCGCAACGGTCGCCCGTGCTCGCTTATTTCTCGGGGAATGTGTTTGTCTGCGCAATCGCCGCACCGCCATTCGGGAATCGAACAGAACAATTATTATGTAAGCGAGGCGCGATGTTTGGAACACCGGCGGCCACAATTTGCATCGAATCGCGGCGAGTTCTCGACTGTGAGAAAGAGAGAAGA
This sequence comes from Lasioglossum oenotherae, assembly GCA_028455765.1. Taxonomy (NCBI): domain Eukaryota; kingdom Metazoa; phylum Arthropoda; class Insecta; order Hymenoptera; family Halictidae; genus Lasioglossum; species Lasioglossum oenotherae. The sequence continues at coordinate 5,093,537 of CM052295.1, read as the reverse complement.
AGCTCGATAGACGGAGAGAGAAACAAAAGAAAGGAAGAGAGAGAGAGAGATAGAGTGAGATAGCACGGACTACCGCTCCGTTCCGCACGAGCTAAATTGCATTACCCACCAGTGCTCGGAATATTTTCCGCGGCGCCTTCAGTCCCGACAACCTACTTATCAATTTTGGACCCGAAGCAATTTGCTCGCGTCCGTCTTCCCAACGGATCCCTAAAATTCCGGATATCGCGCACGATCTCTTATCGATGATGACTCTGCAGAACCAGTTTTTAGCAATCAGTTCGTAACTATGTTCTTCGCGGTAGAACTCGCGATTCTGCTGAACTGATCGCAAATTGATACTCCTCGATTTCAGATATATAGTCGTAGATAAAATTAAGTGGACACCCTTTAAAGACCAATGCAGTTTTCTTCCATTCTAAGACGATGTTTGTTTTGCATTAAGAAAATCGCTAACACCTATTCTCCTTTTAAAGTTGTCCGCTCGACACCCTAGACCGCGATCGTCCTCAAAAGTTCTATTTTTACGAGGCGTAATTTGCATTATTCGCAGCTTTATGAAAATAGCTACATGCGCAGCAGTATGATTCCGATGAAACTTTGTACATGTGTGTAACCTACTTAGGTCTACAAAAATCATATTTTAAATTCTCGTTATAGGCACAGATAAGAAAGTTAAAAAATCGTGGCGTTCACTTTCTTCTTCGAAATTCCGAGCAATATCAATTTCATAAAAACTCCTTTTACACATTACCTAGGGGACTAATCCTTTTAACATCTAAAAAAAAACTGAAGTCTGGTGCAATTTTAAAAAAGTTATCAATCTTCGAAGGGTGTCTACGTAATTTGGACTCCGTCTGTATGTGCATAGACATATTTGTTTTCCAAAAATATTTTTGTAGTCGCTGTACCTAATGAAAGAAAATGAATTTTTTTAGAATTAATAGAAAGTAAAATAGCTTGGTTTAATCTGACAAAAATTCCATAACAAATTACGAACTGACTCCTCGGTATTGTTAGTTGTCCGACACAGCCAGCGATTGAAACAACAACTTACGACTAAATTTCTATTCGCCGATATTGCCTGCAGCGCTATCAGCGATAAATGAAACCGTAGGTACATCGATGCCAAGATCAATACAATAACAGAGAGCAGATTAATGTACTTCCGAAACAATAATACTGCAAACATACCGTTCGCACGATTCCGGACTTATCGATAATTTGCCGGCACGTTCCGAAAATACAATGGTCGCTGCGAAGACGACGATGGCGAGAAACGCTCTGGAAACGTGTTAACATTTCTCGGGACACGCCTAAAAATATAACCTTGAGGAAGAAACGAAGTTCCGCGACAAATGCAATTACCAGAAGGAGAATAAACCGTTTGAACGGGCGCACGCTGGTAGGGAAAGGCGGCGGACTTTTAGAACACATTATATGAACGACCGGTGCCGCGGAGGAGTGTCGATAAAAGAGATGGAGTGAAGAAAAAAACTTTGCATTGAAGTAATAAAAGCAATGGTCCAAAAGAGAGTCAAACTTTTGTTCAAAATCAATGATATATTATTATACAGGGAGTCCCAAAAATTTGGTACTTCTTTAATAGGGGTGATTCCTTCCCATAATTTTGGCAACGCTGTCCGTTGCTACTGCGCATGTGCAGCAATGTTTCCACATCGAGGAAATCGAGGGGAATACAATTTACCCCCTCTCTGATAACCAGATTAACACGTGACGTTAAAATTTTAATAAAGATTGATCGATTTGTGTGTACGATTAAAAAAGTAATCATTGAAAAATCGGCGATTTGAATCGAAGTGAATCGTCAATCGTGGATTAAAAGAAGAAATCATCGAAAAATCGGCGACTGATTCAATTGATTGATGGAGTGAATCGTTAATCGTTGATTAAAAGAAAAAATCATCGAAAAATCGGCGATTGATTCAATCGATTGATGAAGTTAATCGTCAATCGTTGATTAAAAGAAGGAATCATCGAAAAATCGGCGATTGACTCAATCGATTGATGAAGTTAATCGCCGTACGGTCTATCCATAAATTGTAATAAGGAGGGAGATAGAGACAAAGAGCGGTGGTGGAGAATAGACAGAAATATATCTCAACAAAAACTCAGTTTACATCTTTTTCAGTATTCATACAGTTTTGATTCCGTATTTCATTTCGAAGTTTCAACAGTTAATCATTAATCAATCATCCGATTTGACGATTACAATTGAAAGGAATGTAATCGTTAATCGCAATTAACGACTAAACTAGGAGATTAATTTTTAATTGCGATTAACGATTAAAGTAGAAATCTATTCGTCAATAGTTGACTAAATTTTTGCCCAACTCTGCGACCAGTTTTTGTCGATTCTGGCGGCACTGATATGCAGTAGCTCGATCGGACCAGCTGATCGCCCTAACGTACTGTCTGTATGCGATGTTGCCACAAATCAAATATCGACAATTTCCCTAGAATGGGAAATTTTCAAATACTTTTTGAATCCACTGTAATATGAAGAACTCGTGGAGGAGATTCGATAAAAGAGACACGGGAAGAGAAAACAAGCGCGACGGGGGTTAAACGTAGGAATAATATAGAAACTTCCTGCGAGGGTGGAGGCTGGGAACCTAGGGTTCAGCGGTGACACACGTTCAGTCCTCAAAATGAAATTCTACGGGTACCATTACTCTCGTGTTGTGGAACAGATTTATTCGGCAGTCATGGAGATCCTGTGACCGACCAATCGGGTCGCGGATGCTCTCCCGAGATACAGATCGTGATTCCTCCTTTCCGTGGTTACCGAACGGGCCGCGCGAAAGAGAAAATACTGAGGATCCCGTTGAAAATAGCATCGCGCCGCGGCGTGGTCGGTGAATGCGTTTTCAAAGCACTTGAATGTAGATAAAGTGCCGAGGAAATGACCACTTCAGATACCCGACCGCCACGTACCAGATAATCTCGTTCGAGCATTCGCGTGTTCGCGGCTCGAATGAAATAAACGACGGGATTAATTGCGTCGAATTAACGCCGGCGTGTCTCGGAGATTTGAACGCGTGTACACGCGTGGGCACGTGTCTTTTCCTGTCTAATGGGACCGCGTGGACTGTCGTAATCAACATTATTTCGATTGAATTTAATATTCTCGATGATTCCTGTCCCATCTTTTTCTGTGATGCGTGTGCAATTCCAGCCGTGGAGGTGTCAAGGACATATGAAGGCCAACCCTGTTTGTTTAACCCTTACCTCTCAAATGGTGACTCTGAGAGGCGCCATTAAAAAGTGCTGTACCATTATTCAAAATATTGTTTACATTATTAAATATATCGGTATCCAATCTATTACTAAACATTTAGGTATTGAATGAGGTATTATACCAATTTCATATCCATAAAATTTATAAAATCATAGGGAATAAAAATATTTTGGATCGGGAGAAAAATGTTCAATTTTCGAGTTAAAATAGCTCCGAGTGCAAAGGGTTAAATGATACGGTATAGCTTTTTAGTTACATTCTGATAGTGTGTTTCAAGATGAGTAGAATGATATTATTAGTAGGTCATTCAAGGTCACTCAAGGTGAACAACAATAAAAATAAATTCTTCAAAGCAAGCGAATTATTCAGAGGCCAACTGTTCCCAGTTTCCACCCTGTATTGCTAAAAATTTTTCAGCAAAATTATTAAAAATGCGTAGGAAATTGTACAGGCCTACCCTATGTGTCAAAATTATTTAAGTGTTCAGGGCCACTAAAGGGAACAAGGAATCTCTAGCTATGTGAATAAAGTTATTCGAAAATTTAATTGAATAAATACTAGATCAATAGATTACTAGACTACGAATCTTTATGCAAAATAAAAATTGCCTGCATCGATTGCAAGAAATACAAACTAAATTGAATGTCATTTCTTCCCTTAATAATTTTGATAGAGAAGAAATCATATATTGACATCTTCAATTTTTTAAATTTTACAACAATTGTGAATTTCATTTGGTCAATTTTGCAATAAATGCATAAAGATACGCAGTCGACTGATTACTAAGATAATCTAATGATAGAAGGATGCGCAGAACTGGAAACTGGAGAAGAATGAAAATTTTATACGGAGAACGAAAGCCACCACGGAAATACATCTTCCTACGAAGAAAAAGAATTCGATTCAAGACGTGGTACAGTTTTCTTATCTCGATATTTTTCGTGCTTGTTTTCTGTAACGAAAGCCATCCCCCACCGAGCCGAAACTCAAACTTTCTCGGTCGGTCTTAGAATAATGGAAACGTGAGACGACTCTCTGAGAAAGACAAGACTCACCTAGCCAACTATCTGCCGCGGATATCACTGGCACTCAATTTCTGCGAGTTTTAATCCGCCCGGCGGAATTCCACAGCTATTTATGTGCCGCGGTAAACGAGTGGCCGAGCGTTTTAACCGTAAATTGCGCCCGTCATTTTCTTTCCCGGCGCGGCGCCGAAAGCCGCGGAAATTGCGAAGTAAAAATTTTTAATTTCACCGGCGGAAACTTCTAATAACCTCGTAAGAGATAGAGTTTGAAAAAAAAAGGAGGAGGAGGAGCAGCTCTTTCTCCTTGGGAGGAGAAAACAGAGATCGTCGGTCCGATGACGCCCGGCGACAAACTAATTTCTTAAGGCGATGCACTTGGACGATTAACTTCGGAGAGAGACGGATATCGACAGCGGAAGGGAGAAGCGGAGCGTGCGAAGAAAGTTAGCAAAGACGATCCATCAATGACCTCATGACGCTTCAAAATGGCGAAGCGGCACGGATATATAGTATACGAAACAACGTTGAGCGACGCCCGTCTCTTACAACGCCGTGGATCAGTCGGTAATTGATCGGACGCCGATGGAGTAAACACTCCGTCGTTGATTGATGAACTAATCAACCCTCGAGATTTTCAGCGTATATCCCAGCGTGATACAAATCGAATCTTCCTGTTAATTTTCCAGCCGGAAATAAGCAAACTTTCTATCTATTAGGCCGTTGCATATGAAATGTCCGAGTTTGATCAACCGCAACTTTTTTCGAAATAAACTTATTGATCGAAGGAAGCAACTTTGTCATCAATTTGTACTATCAAGGAATTAGTTTCTTGATTGTGTTACGCTGGAAATTTTATTTATGCACCCGCACGAGAGGTGCAAGACTATAATTACATGGCAAGAAACGAAAACAACACGTATCCCCATTTTTGAATCAACGATCACACACTCGAGTTTATATTAAAATTAATTAACAACATATAGGAGAAACTGCAAATCGAATTTTTAATATATTGTTTAAACAAATAACTGACTGAATTTCCATTCAAGAACACACAACATTAAAAAAAATATCTCGAAAAATGTTTGACCACCAACTTTGAGGGCTGCTTTCACCCCTTCAACGTGAACGGTTGTCGAGGAAAAAGACACGTGTCAAATATTTTTCGAAGAACTATGTCCCACATAATCAAAACCGGCGTGTGTTACGTGAATGTGTTCCCTTGTTTGTAAAATTATTAAAGAAAGAAAGAAATTTTTGGCCCCTGTCTATTAATAGTTAATAACCTGTGGCTAAACTTATAATAGTATAATTAGTAAGATTACCAGTAAGTTTTATTGACAATCTACATATGTATAGATGTAGATCGTAGATTTTCAAGTAAGAAGTTCATATGCATAAGCAGACTTACAAAAATTATTTGTTCAATATATATGTAAAAATAATACATATTTATGAATTTCTACATAAGAATGACTGTACTTTATTGAGAATTTGCGTAGATCGGAATTTTTAATTTTAGCACTTCGACGAATATTATATATTTTCAAATATTCTTCATAAACTTTATAAATATATATATATATATATATATCCTAATATAATATTAATTATTACAAGAGCGAAATTGGAAACGTTTTCTACGGTCAATTATTTTCAAGATGAAACGTATTTTTTATCTGGCAATTGCAGATATAAAAACCGCAAGTGTTGCATACATTTACTCGCATTTTATTATAGTACATACTACTGATGAAAAACTAACGAGGTCACTTTCCTTAGAAATCTGAAATGCAGTATAAAGCCTGATATTGTTTCTATTCAAATTTCGATGTTAAGTGATTTTATTGATTGCTGAGATAAAAACGAATTTCGCTTTTAATGGAAGTAAGATTTACCATGGCAATACGAGTGTGTTATAGGTAATTTGAGTTAATTTCTACCGAGACGGAGACGAGTGCAATTAACTACCACCACCAGAGAAGAGACAGAACTTTTGCGCGTTATTAGTACGCTCGAGAAGACTGCCACTCCTTATTACCGCGCCCGGTAATTCTTCTGCGAATGCAACGCTGAAAACGCTCTAATATTGCCGAATCAAATTTCGTGTAACCTGATGTACTATTATTCGACAATAGAACTGACTTACAGTGGGTGTAAAAAGTATTCGTACGTCCTCTAAAACAGAACAACTTTTTTATAATTGTACCAAAAGACCTGATTTTTTATAATCAATTAGAAGCATTAGTTTACGAAATGACATGCAGAAAAGATTTTCCAAAAATTCTAATCAATAAAATTAGGTCGTTTGGTACAATTACAAAAATGTTATTCTGTATTAAAGAGCGTACGAATACTTTTTACATCCACTGTAAACTAAAGTGGCACCGAGACGAGGTAATAATCGACGAAAATTTAGAGACCGAAACCCAAAGTAATAGACGGTGAATATGTATAATATTGCATACATATAATTCAAAATCTGTCATAGTTGTCGTCGCAAATGTTTGATATACAGAGTGAGACATCTAAGACCATAGTAATTTCAAATAACTATAAAATACACAATATTTGTAAATATACAAGGCATTTTATAATTTTGCGCACGATTAAAAATGAAAACATTGTAAATGTAAGAATAAATTACAAGGATCAAATCATATTTTTGGAATGTAATTAATCCTCGTTGAAAATTTAGCTTAATAGTTTCCTCAGTATGTAGGTATTTTATATTATTTTGACCTGTTCAGCTCCAATCACTAGAAACATTCAATAAACTCCGCATATGCATACTGCCCACCAAATTTGCGTATAGGATCCATAAACAAATTAAAGGCTAGACTGGATACATGTTTTAATTTCGGCCGGTATCGAAAGATCCGAACCGACCGTATTATTCGAAGTAACGAGAAAATAAATTAATGTCCCAACCAGAGATAATATCCAATTGATATTAAAGTAACATTACTGTTTAATCAATATCACCGATATCAAATTCATGATACTCATTGTATGCGCACACCGGTAATTATACGTTGCACAATGTAAAACGAGATACGAAGTACGATGATTGCACCGGTGATCGTTTCTCTGAACTGCACGCTTGCACTCGACCCGTCCATATACACGGTGTGACAAAACGAACGCACATTATCTACTCTATCAGCTAATTCCGCTTCATTTCAATTTGTGCTCTTTAACCCCTTGACGTACCATTTTCTTTACAGTTACAGTGATTAAGACGTCTTTATCCCCCAAAATGTCGTAAAAGGGAAAAGGAAATTTATATTTTTTGTATGACTACATTTATTTTAACGCTGAAATATTAATTACTAGGCTGTGGATCTTCATGCATCTATGGAATATAAAATAAATTAGAATATAAAACACTATAGAATTTTGTACAATTTTCGTTTGTTTTGAATTTGCAAAGGCTGTTCCCATTAAAAATAGAATTTTATTTCATTCCACTTTCTTAGAATTTGTCGACAAAAATTGGAAACTGCATTAAACATCAGCAGTCTATTAATTACAAACGAATCAAATTTCATTTCATATAAAAAGAAACGCGTGACGTTCATATTTGTTAGACTTTGCTAAAATCTTCATGACAAGTCTGACTCGTTAAAATACGGCAAGGGGTTAATGAACTGAATCCAATTCCTTGTGCTTGAAGGCAGTTTCTTTCCATTTACTCCAATTTTTAAAAAATAACTATTTGCGAAGACGCGCTGATGTCGATTACTTCAAATATGCTTTTCAATTATTTTCATAAACTGGTTAAAGTGGTCTTTTGTTACAATATTAAGGTCGATTTACACTAGTTTTCTTTCGATATAAGACGATGGCTCGGGACAGCTTTCGACGTATGTATTACGGATGAGGGTACGTATTCCGACACTGATTGTGAGCGATGTCGAGCGGACAACTTCAAAAGAAGAAGAGGGGATAGAGATTTTCTTATTTCAAAATAGACATCGTCGTCTCATACTGAAAGAAAACTGTATCTGCATAGACACTGAATGGTTCCAATTCAGCAGAAAAAAATATTTCTATTAAGAAAAATAATGCAATTGTTGAACGCACATGCAACATTGCACTTTTGAAAATAAGCATGGCCTACAGATGTAGTACTCTCTTTGAAGCATTCATCTTTCTCCTTTAACATATTTCTGTAACTGTATTGATAACGGAGTTATAACAATTGCGCCACCTTGTGCATTGGAAAGGGTCTTGAAAATTTTTAATGCATGAAAAATTTGTTTTGACACTTACATAATTGTTAAATTTGACGGAAAGGAAAAACTCAAAACGCAAAAACTCCGAGTGGGGGATGGTGACGGGGGTTGGTGAGCGAAGCGAACAGGAAAATCCGAATACAGAGGAATGAATACAGGGTAACAAATGAAATGAATCTAAATACAGGGGAATGTAATTTCGAAATTGAAAAATCTTTAATAATTCCGTATTTACTCCTTTTTTGATAGCGATACCTCCGTCACCCAGCATCACTATTGTTTTGAATTTTTCATCGCATTCCGATAAGAAAAATAAGCCTCAGTGAACTCTTCTGCCTATACAAATGATGAATTTTCATTAATTGTCAGTGACACTTCACCCGAATAAAAAAAAACCGTTTTCGTGTATTTAGTTTTAATAAACTTTAAATATATTTATGTAAGACAACACAGTAAAAGTCCTGTTAAAGTAATCAGAAATCACATCATATTTTGAGTAGTTTCAACAAAATACATGATAAAAAAAAGAAACAACATCATTCAGTATTGAATTCTCCTAAATGATCGAAATATCACACTGTGCCGAAAATTGTTTTATTCTTACACGATTGGTTCTCTGTATCAGGACGCTTCTGTTTCTTCTTTTTCCTTCCGCGTTACAATTCAACCATGGAAAACGCGCCGGATTGGAAAGGAAAAGGTGGAACACCGTTCGGGAGAATAGGTGAGAACGAAAATCCGTAATTACGACAAATCACTTGGCCGACGAGAGAATTCTCCATTTCCGGTGGGACAATATTGCCCGACGTGTCGCATCTGCAAAACGAGGAGTTTCGCGCTTGTTTGTACGGTCCAGCTGGAAATTACTGGGGCAATTCCTGAATCGGGCGAAACAAAAATCGCGGAGGAAAAATAATCGAATACCGTGAACCGTGCCGTAGAAAGTTCCTAACCACGAATGATTAATATTTCCATGGTATATACATACATACGTATTGCTCTATTCGCAACTTTCGTGCGTGTGCGCGCAATCATCCGACGAATTAAATTTAAACTTTTGATTGTGCAAATAGACGGTTCTCTCGCGAGGACAAATTTGAATTGCGCGAGCGCGCGTGCCTATGTTACTCTTATCTCAAAGTGAAATTAGAATTAATATTCATTATCATATCGTGCTTCTACGAGGTACGTATAATATTTGAGAACATAACGGCGATTAGAATTATCGTCGAAACGTCGCGAAACACAGTACGGCAGAAAGCTTGTTCTCTCGGCAATATTATACACGGTGTTTCGTAACTGGTGGTATAAGCGAGAAAAGGGGGTGATACTACATGAAAAAGTAAGTCGAACATATATGTAGAATAAAATGTCATGCGAGGCTTTGTTTTCGACAAAATCGACTTTGAATTTTCGCCGGGTACGCGTGCACTTTATCATGTGTCGTTATAATGGATCGCGTTATAGTGTTTAACGCTAAAGGTAAGATCAGTGCCGTAACAAGGGTATGAAGCGCCTGTGGCAAGTGTCTAACTTGCGCCACCGTAACCCAATAATGACAAAAAAATAAAAAATTTTAATGTAACAAGTTCAATTTTACTAAATGCAATATATTAAATACTATTAACCTCATCAAAATGAATTGCCTGTATATACAATAATGTATTTGTCAAGGTATTTGAATGAATAAATAATCTATAACCTGAATAAGAACAAATTTTTATGCATATTCAATGACGACAAAATAAAGGAAATACAAAACGTAGGTATATGTTAAAGTAATATAATAAAAACATAAAACAATTCAGCATATTTTATAAAGTAATTGTTCTCGTTTTTTCATTTGCAAACGCATCTATTATATCGTCAAAATTTAATGTTTTGGCAACATCTTTTTCAATTGATATTATAGACATGTTTGTTAATCGCTCTTGTCCAATAGAATAACGTAGGTATGATTTTACAATTTTTAATTTGCCAAACGAACGTTTGCAGGAAGCTGTTGTTACACAGGCATTGTTATGAAAATCCTTAATTCTACGTCTAGATTTGGATACGTGTTTCGTAATGAGAGTTCGTAATTGTTTTGCAAGATTTGAAAAGCATACAAGCGATCCTCAAAACCGGGTCGGTATTCTTTGTTTTGCGCCGCAAACCCAGTTGCGCCCGTGGCGGGCGCCTCTTTCGCCACGTCCCTCGTTACGGCACTGGGTAAGACAGTAAGATGATAGGTAAAATAAACATTTCCGTGACACTAGAAGTGTTTATCAAGATAAACTTTAATCAAGACAATGATCTAAAGTGAGATCTGCTATAACGAGACGTGATAAAGTGCACGCGTACCCGGCAAAAATTCAAAGTCGATTTTCTCGAAAACAGTCTTACATGAAAAAATTAGTATTGTACATTTTCGACTTATTTTTTCATGTAGTATCACCCTCTCTTCGCTTGTACCACCAGTTATGAAACACCCTGTATGGATCTTAAAAAATGTAAGCGGCATAAAATAATGTTTCCAACAAAATTATATATCTTAAAAAATATAAGCGGCATAAAAAAATGTTTCCGAATAACGGAACTATTTAGGTGGCCTATTCCTCGTGGATCACCCGGTGATCCACATATATTTTTGTAATTTATTTTTTTATAAATATACATACATATATTACATATATGTATATTGTATATTATATACGTATACATACATATATTATATGTATATTATATACATATACATACATATATTATAAGTATATTATACATATACGTATACATACATATATTATATATATATATGTATATATTTTTTTATTTCTGCCTTCTTGGGTGACGCGCTGTACGCAGCGTCGGAGCAAATCGTTCGAACGTTAAATTGCCATCTTCGTTCGGGAAACGAGGGGAGAGGCCGCCGCTCCCGTATTTTTATTTCAGCGAACGATTTCAATAATGTCGCGAGCCGTAATTTAAATAACAATCCCGCCACATTAGGGGCCATTAAGATATGCGCATCGAGGGCGGAGAAAGTTTCATTACTCGTGCTCGAGCATTTATTTCAGGAGCATACATTAAAATTGCATTAACAGCGGAAATGGTGTTACAGGGTTCCCATAATTCATACAACACGCGTGCAACAAGAGCATGGCAGAACGGTGTTCGGTTCTTCATTTCGTCTCGGCGCGGCGCGACGCGACGGCATGTTGTGCACGAGAGCTTCTTCCCCTCGTCGCGTTGATTAATTTCTTGGTACCACTTCTGTCTTAACGACGGCTGGATTCGAAATTGCTATCCTATCTTCACGACACTCTCGTTGGCGGGTTCGGATAATTGGATGTAGAAATCATCGGAATTCAATTCACAAACAATTTCAAGCAAAAGAATTCTCTACATTTGCATGTACGTATACCAGAATAAATATCTAGAAATAACTAGAAATCAATTAGGGTAAGTAGATAATGCAGTGATGGACAAAGTGTTGGAAATCAGCCTTGTAAGTTAGTGAGATCGTGGTGCCCTATGTACTTTTCTTGTACAGGATGTATAAAAAGTAATAGTCATCCGCTCTAGGGGTGAATCTACACCTCTGGCTCAGTAGACATTTGTAGAAGAAACTTCCCACAAAATTGTTTATAACCAAGAAAATTGTTGTTAAAGTTTTATTACATTAACACCGTCTACACAGTCTATCAACAAAGTCTGTCTGTGACCTTGATTGACCTTCATGGCATCGTGTGAGCCCCATTGAACTATTTCACTCTGTCTACAAGACATAAACATATTTGAGGTGCAAATTTCAAGTGATCCGCCCTGGATAATAAGCCTGTAGATTATTAGATTGCGGATCTTTATGCATTCATAAAAATTTTCAAAAAACGCTGGAGTATTAAATTCGACAGAATTTAGTACGTTTTTTATTTATTTTGGATGCACAAATACTATTACCAATGAAAATAGAATTTCATTTAGTACCACTTTTTTAAACATGTCTACAAAAATTGAAAATTGCGTAGACATCCGCAGTCTACAGATTATAATTAGAATGCGGATATTTATGCACAATAAAAATGTTCTGCATCATTTGCGGGAAGCAGGAGTTAAATAAAAATTCATTTCATCCGTTAATGGCGTTTTTACATTGAAAGCAAGGTAATACCATTGTTAGATTCTTCCAATAATTCATTGTTTTATATTTCACCCAGCAAATTTCTACATGAATGCATAAAAATCCGCAGTCTAATTATAATATTATTTCTTGATTAAGACACTTCATTTAATTTGCATTCCTTAATCGGACGTTTCTCATACGCAGGGACCTAATAAACATCTTCTTCGTCTGCCGAAATATTCCTACAACCAATTTCATCTACCGCGAGGAGTCTTCTCATTCGCTGAACCGGTGACAAAACAGGCCATTAGCTAAGAATTCATCAAACGCTGCGAACGTTTTTCCGTCGAAGCGCTGCGCTGGTGCCACCCTCTTCCGTTCCCGACGCGGAAGAAACGAATGAATACGGTTGTTCGACAATCGCTTGGTGATTATGAAAATTACAGCATTAACAGGTTTCCCGTTGGTCGGCGCGACGCGACGCGGCGCCGCGACAGTGAAAGTCCCCGCGGCAAGTGTAATTAGTTTCGGATAATTTGAATTAATGATGAATCAGGCTATCCATCTTCAAAGATAATATTAATTTTCCGCGGCGAGCGTAGCAGAGGATTACGATTCAATTCATATTAATGCCGGGCAACGACACATTTGTTCCAATTTATCTCCATTACAAACTTTCGGCCGTCGCAATTACCGCGAAGGTGTTCAAGGAGCATAGAGCCCCTGTCGCGTCGACAGTTTCGTATCTTCCAATTCGTTTTCACTTAACGGTGAACAGAAGGTCGGTTGGCTGGTATCTACCCGGAGGTGATGGTGATAGTGGCATTGAAAGTCTCGCGAGCATCGTGTTAAATTTAAAGGCGTTCCTAGCAGCGGTCGCGCGATACGATCGCCGTATAAACGAACCGTGTAATTGCAAACGTGTCCCCGTGACGTGAAATCGGATGAAACGGGGTGGTGGTTCCTGTGGACGCGCGAGAAGCCTGACGAGCATCAGTTAAAAACTGCTGGTTACGGGGAGGAATCAGATTAGCGTTAGCGGTTAGGGGGACAGGCATTTTCTAAATGCAAATTACTCGGCTTCGCTACACGGTAATGCAGGAGGACAGAGTGAACAACACACAGCGAGACGACGACAACCAGTGATGAAAACGGATTCAGAGGATACGGGCTGGCGTATCTGATATTATCCTCCTGAATTACGTCGATATTTTTTAAGGAAAAATTCCGGGGGATCGTGAGATGGGTCAAACGAAACATTCTTGACGACTCTAGGCTTACGGGACTCGGCGACTATGACGAGTTCTAATATTTTTAATTTACATTTATCAAGATTTTGAAGATGAGGATTTATTCAACACTTCTTTGGGTATACAGGGTAACTACTTTATTTTGATATGATTCCTAATTTATCATAAAATATAATAACATGTGTAACCATTTTATGAAACAAATTGATGGCCCTCAAAACCTAATACAACATAAGAAAATATTAAAAAATAAAATTGATAACATTTTGTACGTATTACTGTGGACGAAAAAGAGCCATGTACTAATTACTGCGGACCCAGTACTGCGAGAATTGGAATTCGATTGTTGTTGCTATTCTACATGAAAAAGTATTATGGGTATATCGCAGAATTATTGACAGTTAACAAGATATCTCGAAAAATATTTTCCTGAATTGCCCTGTATATGTACTATAATACTCTTTATCGAGTATTTTCCGAGACCATGCAAAAAAATAACTCGTCGGCCAACGTCAGTGCGCGTCTCGCTCTAACGTGAATGTTCCCGGAAATTTCCATAAACTTTTCAGCGAGGGTAATGCAATTATTTCGAGCAGGATCGGTCTCATTCAAGAAGCTTCGCTCGCAAAAGGAACTCGAATCAAACGATCCGTCCGGATTCGGAAGTTCCCGAACGCTTAAACTTTCATTATTTCCTGCCGGTGCGGCGCGGTTGCCGGGTAACGACAACGACGTCTACCAGAGTACAACGGACAGAGAAAGAGAACAAACCGATCGGTAAGTCTGCAATTACAATTAGGATAAATACCTTTAACTGCCGATGCTAACCCTATCGTCCCGGGCTGTCCCTTTTACAGAGGCCGCGACGAAACGAACAAATCGACCGTTCTCCGCAATCCAATAAATTCCTTTCCCAATACGACTATCCACTCGCGCGAACTGCTAATTCCGGCAAAATTGTTCCACCGTTTCCCTCCACGACGACAGCGCCGAATTTATGGGTTGATCGTACCGTAATTAAAGAATGTATCTATGCCCTGCATCCACTAAACTGAAAACGTCAAGTTGAAATTGTCTTGCCAATTTTAACCCTTCGCACTCGGAGCTATATTATCCTCGAAAATTAAGCATTTCTTTTGAGATAGAATAATTCCACTCTACATGATTGTTTTCACTTCATGAATATTCAGTCAGAATATAGTCATTATTACTATTATTATTCGTAGAGAAGAATATTTTCTTGCATTAAATGTTTTCATGCAGTTTAGCGTAACTATTGCACCTAATCGCTGATGAAGCAAAATTAGATTTTAAAATTTGCAACGTGTTCATATAAATACGTAAAATTACGTAATAATTATATAATAATATATATAATGTATGGTAATATATATAATAATTGTTGTATTAAACAAGTGAGCACAAACGAGGAGGAAGAAAACAACTTTCAAAAAGTTAGCTATATAATTTCACTTGCATTATGCGACATTTATTTCAATAATATAAATTATACATGTATAAACAGATAAGTTTATTCAACTGAATTTCATCAATTTTTTAACAGCACATTTATGCAATATTATCACACTTAATCCAACTAAAATTCATCATTAACGGAATGCGATGTTTAAAAGCTTCACTTTAATTATGCACAAATATTGACACTAATAACATTCAATTGAATAAACTTAATTTCTGTGTGCATACGAGAGCACGTATTATTCATTCATTGCTAAAAACAAAAAGAATTCAAACCATATCAATCCGATTATTTAGCTGACACCCATCTGTATCATCCGCGACAGGTCTGAATTAATGATGAATTGAGTAAATTAATACTCAGTAATAGTCTGTTTCTAGAACAAAGCGTAACTGTATATTATATTTATAAGTCTGAAACAATCCGGTAAATGCTCATTGTAAATTTATTGAAAATAACATCGACTAGCTGCATCATTAACACGTTAACCCCTTGTCGTACCTTTCCTTTTACAGTTACAGTGATTAGAACGTCTTTATCCCGAAAAATGTCGTAGAAGAGAAGAGAATATTAGTATTTTTTGTATGGCTACATTTATTTTAATGCTTAAATATTGATGACAAACGAATGAAATTTTATTTCATCTAAAATGAAACACATTCATATTTTTTGGACTGTGTTAACAACCTTCATCACGAGTCTGGCTCGTCAAAACACGGCAAGGGGCTAATTGCCATGTCACCTGTATGTGACATATATTATTTCTCGGGACATAAAAATTCATTTCCGTGGCGATAGAGTGTGTTTGTAGTCTGCGAACTGTAGAAGGGTTGACGAGTGATTAACACAATAAATCTTCGCTTCTAATTTTATATTTTATCGAACAAATTGCTTCTATTTTCCTCCATTTGGTGGTCACTGAGCGGGCGATCAACGTGTTAAAATATTGCTCCTCTTAAATTACTCGGTTCCACCAAATCCCATTCAATCGATCGTAACAAATATTTTAAATCATAGCCAAGCCATTGCAATGATCTGATAAATTCTTCGCAAATTTTTCCGTGCAAATGATCCTCTATCATTCGCACCGGAGTGAGGGAAAAAAAACCCAATCGCATCAAATTCGAGCCATTAAAAGTCCTCGGGACAGAAAAATTCGTGTCCATCGATCAAGTTCAGCTTCCCTGTTTCCCGGACTGACTTCCGTCACGTGTATCGGGAGAAAAATTAAACGTGCCATCGAAGGCAATGGAAGAGATTGTCATATCGGCCAGGGTGGGAGGCGGGGGAGGAAAAAAAAAACCCTCGCGGGGGAACTGTGTCAGAGCAAATTGCATCGGCAGCTACGTCGTTCGGCAACACGTGACGGTGACACGAGCTTTCCAATTAATCAAAAATAAACGGTGTCAACAGTCGACTCGGCCGAGTAAAACCGTCACCCCATACAAATGTTATTTATCGTCAAGTATGTAGCGTAACGTGGCGCTGGGGTGTTATTCAAACGATAGTCCAAACGTCATTGAACCACGCATTATGTATGTACCGGTGGCCCGCGGAAATTTGTTGCCCGTTACCTCGCGTTTGTTCTCCTCTCAAGGAAAATACTCGCCGCGCGAATGTCGAGTGAAAGTTATACTGTTCGGGTTTGGGTTCGGACTCCAGCTCGGGCTCGGGTTTGGGTTTGGGTTCGGGTTCGTGTGCCGGTGTACGTACATACAATCCCCGTAAAATGGATTCCCCGGCGGTGAAATTCACGATCAACTGGAACAATCGTGTGTGCAACGCAACAACGAGTTAACGCGATAACGAGTATGTCCAGTGAATAACACGAGCGCTACGGGATTAAAAACGATCTTCCACTCGTAAATGAATACGCGAACGTTCGACGTAAACGAAATGCAAAATTGAACAGCTAACGTGCAATTTAGTCACGTCAATCATCCAGGAATTGATGCTGCATGATTGCATTTACCCGGAGTCGGTCCGTTTTCCACCGAGGCTTCTGCTCATTTGCTCCTTAAACGTTATCCGTGCAGACACATGATCAATTCCGATCCCCCATAACGGAATTATCGATCTCTTTGCCATCTCAAGAGTCCACGGATTTAACCTACTCAATGCAAGTTTTCTATCGAAATTAGAAGCAGATGAGTAATCGGAATCTCATGTTTTATGTACAGGGTACTTCAAGTTTACTTGAATACTATCGGTTCTATAAAAAATTATTCAAAGTTATTTCGTATCAACAGACTGTACCTGACATATCATCTAGCCTTTTGATACGTTTTCTTCATAAAATTGTAGAATACTCAATAAAAAAAAACTATGGAGATGTATCAAGTGGTAATTAAGTAAAATGACAAATACTTGGGTACATGTAACCAATTTCATATATAAAAGAACAAAAATCTTGCACACTTC
This sequence comes from Lasioglossum oenotherae, assembly GCA_028455765.1. Lineage (NCBI taxonomy): Eukaryota > Metazoa > Arthropoda > Insecta > Hymenoptera > Halictidae > Lasioglossum > Lasioglossum oenotherae. Next base: position 5,075,759 of record CM052295.1, on the reverse strand, counting down.
GTCAAACTTAAATGTCTCCTAAAAAATATATCTGATATATATTCATTAAGCACAACATTATGAAATGTTCTACACATTTAAGAATATAATTTTCTTCTCTCTGTTTCACATATATAGTCTAATGAACAAATATAAAAAGCTTGTCATTTCTCAAGAGCTGCCTGGTTTAAAAAAAGAGTTAATGGCCACAAAAAATGTCCAAAACTTTCATTTCTTTGATTGAAATATTCGAAATTTAACATATTGCCTAAACTCAGAAATGTAGGTGTGCATATATTCTGCATATGCATAATTACAAAACATTATTAATTCTAATACCGTTTATATGTTATTGTAATCACACTGACTGTGTCTAACTCTGAAAATTCTTATTATCAATTTGCATATTTATGAGCTAGATATTATTAGAAATGAATGCCGAGCATTTGCTGTCGATGGCATCTTCGTCATCATTCATAAAATTGTCCAGTCTACATGTCTATCACCGAAGCACTTAAAATTTCAATGGCTCTCCATTGGCGATTCCATTAATAAATATATCACGAAATAAATCAATTAATTAATTATACGTATTCTGGTTCTCCCTCTCTCTCTCTCTCCCTCTAACTCGATCTAACGAAATTATCATGGTTCAAATATCGACAATTTCGACGAGCATCGTTATGACAAGTAACTGGTAAGACAAGCATTTAATATTGCCCCCGACCGTTATCCGACATCGATAAAGCTCCCACCTGTTCCTCCGCGCCTGAAGGTAAACCGAAGCCGAACGACGACGACAGCAGCCGAGCCTTTTGTACTCAATTATTTTTAATGTCTCATTGTATTCTCCCTTGCATCGCCATTAAGCTTAATAGCCCGCACTGCTCAAGGCGCGTCGTTCTTTTCTATTTCTTTTTCTTCCGTCCGAGGGTCATAATTAAAGTCAATCGTATTACCGGAAACAGTCCATTAAACGCGTTCTCGGTGCCCGATAGCCCCCTGTCTTGTCGCATCGCGTCGTGTCCCGTCGATCGGTACCCCGTGAGAGACACGAACGGCTGGACGTTGGCACCACGTGTGTCTTCTCTTTTCATCATATTCTCCTCTACTATTTTCCACCCTCACGATCCTCTAGCCGGCCCGTTCTTGCTGCGAACGCGAAATTATAGCGGTCGGAGAAGACACGTGTGCGCGAGAGCCCACCGCGAGCTTCCCTCGAAGACGTTTCTTATGCTGTTTCCTGCCTCCCTGCGTTATTCGCGTCGCGTTCTTGCGCTAAATACGGAACGTAAATCAGGTTTTACGTCTACACGTATTTTTTGTCTCCCGTGCAATAACCCCGGCGGAGCATCACCGCGGGAGCCGCGCGCGAAATCCGAGCAAGCTAGTCGAATCGGCTTTGAATATTCCCGTTCGTGGGCATAGGGTGGCGGCAGATAGAATAATGAACACCATAAGCACCTTGGGAGAGAGAAAACGAGAGAACGATACAGAAAGGAGGAGTTATAGGAGAGTAAATTACATGTAAATCGTTCGAAGTAGTCAAAGAGTTCATCGAAACAATTTATTTTATAGTCAGTTGACCTTTGGTGACCTTGAACAACCTTCTGTGAATTCGTCTCGAAACACACTGTCAGAATGTAAATAGAAAACCATAACGTTCCATTTTTTAAAAAACAGAGTTGACCTTCATATCTCTTTGACACCTCCTTGTATTATGGTTGAAATTCAGAAAAGTTGATCAGAGCAGAATAATAAAAAGCAAAATAATGAAATAAATATATAAATGTAATATTAAAATAATGATTAATGAAGTTCGCAAAAAATTAATTTGAAACATTTGTAAACAGTTTTATTGTTTGGGATAAAGGAGATGGTGGCACGTCATGCCAAATCCATCTTCAAATCAGTTCAAGCATCTCCAATCCATAGTATATATAAAGGGTGTTCCAACAAGAGCGGAAAATTTAAATTTGGCGTCATTTCTGCTGCTGTGTTTTGAGACCATTATCACAGATTACAGATCGATGGTAGACAGTCTACCATTATTAAAAATGGATCGCTATTCGACACGACAAAAATGGTGAAAATCTACCGCTCTTGACTACTGAAAAACCTCATCTTTGCATTATCGAGAAATGAGAAAGCACATCACGCACCCTTGCAATCCTGGAAACTAGTCTACCCCCCTTAACGCCTTCGGATTTCTTTCTCTGGGGTTTTTTGAAGTAAAATGTTTATGTGAACAAGCCCACGACTACCCAAACCTTCAAGGAGAAGATTAAATGCTGTCCCTGCCTGAGAATGATGCCAAAATGTGATTGAAAATTTCGTCGAAAGAACGTAAATGTGCCAGCAGAACCGAGGAGGGCATTTACCAGATGCATTGTTCCATACATAGTTTCCACATATCTACTTTATGATTAAATCAAAATTTCGGTAGTAAATCAAAAAAACTATATTTTATATGGAATTTAAATATTCCACTCTTGTTGAGAGTGGCACCTTTATTACTGCCTATCCTACGTTTCATACGTTGATGGGTCCCCCATTTTCGGATTTTTCCCCTCTTTTTGAACTTTCCAACGCGACGAAAAGAGTGTTTGACTTTGGCGAAACAAATCGGGACGGAAGCATTTCAACCGCGCCACGCTAAATCGCTCCGACGGGATGACGCAACGCTGTTACCGATTCGATTTCGCCGGGCCGTTCCCGCCGAAATATTCTAGAATAGAACATTTTACAAATGGAGCCGCCGACCGGTCGGGTTCGTGGCGGTGACGTCGAAATGTACGAATTTCCGCTCGTCGATCAGAGTGAGAGAGAGAGAAAGAGAATCAGGGGATGAGGCGAAGCTGGGATCGTCGAAGGGGAACGAGCGAGAGTGCAGAAAAGCACATCCCTGACCATTTTCTCCTGTATCAATAGCTTATCCATAACGATTCAACGGGTTTGTCCGAGCGTGAACGCAACGATAATGCGATGGACCGTTCCCATCGCATCGTCCAGTTAGGTCACCTTCTCCGGCCGCCTGTGTCCTACGTCTGGTCCGTTTGGCCTGTTCTCTTTTGTCTCTTCATCGATTCATGCACGCGACCGACGTCATTACTGGCAGATAATGCAACCATGTTCGGACGTGGCTCGGATCGATGCGGTAACCATCGTACGTGAAACGAGGAACCCCGATTCTCGGGCTCTGGGCTCGCCCAGGGCTCCGGGACCGTGGTGAAAGGATGCTGGTTTCGGGGAACACGATCATCGTCCCCTGATCCCCGATACTTTACTTCCATCTTGATGCGCTGGAACATTCACGAGAGGTCCGACGATATGAACGACAGAGGCACTCGCTTATCGAGGAACGGATGCGCATCGACGTATCCGCTGGACCATTCCCGCGACCGTTACTTCTTCGTCAAAGATGAAAGATAAAAGGCTGCCTGGACACAGATCGTGAAATGTTCGCACGCGCGGAACCTGAATGGGCAACTGTATCGCGTTTGTTGTTTTAGCGCAACAGTGACTCCCATTAAGGGGGTAGTATACCCTCTGATTGTAACTAGAAAATAACTAGAATCTCACCAGAAAAATGGCTCGAAACATGGGTTTGCGCCCAGACGTTGTTTGACCTTATTTGAACAAATTGTGGGCTGTGTGAGGTCTCATTCTAAAGAGGAAGGTTAGATGCAGTGCGCCCTTCTCATGATTTTAACGAGATTATATTTATAACTAATAATATGAGGGCCCAAAGTACAGAAAAATTCTAGGAAAAAAACCCGCAGATTTCAATGCATTTTTCTGTCTCTAAAAGACTTTTTGACTTATGAGATGACTGGGGCGCACTGCGTTGAACTTTCCTCTTTAGAATGAGCCCTCACCCAGTCCAAAATTTGGTCAAATAAGGTCAAACAACGTCTGGGCGCAAACCCATGTTTCGAGCCATTTTTCTAGTAAGATTCTAGTAATTTTCTAGTTACAAATCGAGGGTATACTACCGCCTTAACACCAAACCTACCAAGGCCTAGATTGATTTTTTATCTGCCACTTTTGACTACTGAAAAACCCCATCGCTTTCGGGTGAAATGAAATAAGTTTAAAAATTGTTTGGTGTAAATACGTGGTATACTGGAACGATTTGGTGTTGCCAAGTCTAAAAGTAGGGTAGAAAGTAGAGATCACGGTTTTGGACGTGTATTAAGGATACACGTATTCACGTGTTCACGTGTACTAATGTAGATCCGCATTTTAATCCGTGTAATTCTTTATACACGTACTGAAGTAAACGTGTACACGTGTATCGAAATACGCAGATAATACACGGGTGCACGTGTATCGAGCTACACGGATAATATGCGGGTATCCGTTATTTTCAGTACACGTACAGCAAAAAGGAAGCGTCTTCTGCCGGAAAATGTGTAAGAATTTTGGTTTTTCTTCATCAAAATAAACAGTTAATTGATTAAGGTTTATTAACAGAAATTATGATGTTTGTTCATTTTTGAAACCTCTCGTGTTAACTCTTGTGTATTTCAATGTACTATCCGTGTATCCGTGTACTTGAATACACGGGCACACGTGTATCAAAATACATGGATAATACATGTGTACCCGTATATTGTGATACACGTGGACACGTGTACTTCAGTACACGTGTATCCGTGTATTAAATAGTATCCGGTCTTCTGCACGGATATATTAATTACACGTGAAATGGGTATCTCTAGTAGAAAGCTACAGTGAACTGTGCAAGAAACCCGACAGTTATCCGTGAACCAATGTACCTGGAATTCATGGCGCTCCCGATTGCAGTACACGCCATCGCGTTCATCGAAATTCTTGGATCGCGAGGATCAAAAGTGGGTTGTTTTATTAGCGTGCACAGCTTTGATCGTTTCACGGGTCTTATCGAGTGTTGTACGAAAATTACTGTTCACGGATTCCCTTGTGCACGTTCCACGAAAGATTCGATGGTTTCCCCCAACGTTTTGCGATCGTTCTCGGATGCAATATTTATTGGGTTACGATATACGCCACTTGTCGATGAATGAGGTAATTGGTTCGGGAGATCGTTTTACAATAGCAGAGAATCCGTAACATGATAGTACGCTGTAAAGGATTGTTATTAAAGAAATTAACCATTTATTTTTTTCGTCACTGGTATTATTTGCCAGGCTAACCATTTGGAGGAACGATGGAAATTCGATTTGTAAGAATTAGACAGTATTTACTGGACAGTGGATCTTAAAATAGACATTTCTTATCTGAATTGCAACAAACTGGAGTGAAATAGCCTCTGAAACTTATACAAGGTGATGTAAATGGTTATTATGCTGAGCCTAATTTGCAATAAGTAAAATCAAACGCCTCTTTATAACAGTAATATTGTCTTACAATCATTTATCTTGAAGTATCTCCTAAATATCTCCTACACAATAAACTATCTCCTACATAAATGGGTTAATAGCTTTTTATAACTTTTATAATGTCAAGCTGCGCCCATTGATGTATTAAAATCAATTCCATTTAAAAAAAAAAACGTTGTTGACCTTCATATGACCTTCTCTTTAATACACCAATCATGAAAATTCAGGCAGACATAAGATACCACAAATGGAATCAACAGAGCCAAAAGTTTCTCACAAACGACATAAATAGAGTATGAGAGTAGATGAAACATAAAGCAGTGAAAATCACAGGGATTTTCAAGTGTGAATTAATTTTAGAAGAATTAAAGAAATTAATTAAAGTTCTTATAATAAATTTAATTTGAGAGGAATTTTAATGACAAACTGATTTTAAACTTAATTTTCGAGGGATTTTTAAGTTTAAATAGATTTTAGAAGAATTAAAGAATGTAATTTCGAAGGATTCTTAATAATAAAATCCTTCTAATAGCAGTCTAGTAATGAATTGACATTAGAGGAACAGTTCGTGACGATTATCTATGAATCGTCAGTCAGCTCTTTCAAGCGAAAGATTCTCCGTGAGAGTGGCTTGAACAAAGGTTTAGTTATGGATCAACAAAACTCGAAAATTATTCGGACAATCGGCATTTAGCAACAGAAGTTTACGATCAAGGATTGATTACCCCGAATCTTTTTCTCGAACAATTTCTAGAGCGCCGTAATTGAACGAGAACAAGACTAAAAGCTTTTAGAGGGGGCTACCAAAGAGACTCCGCATTATTCGCGATGTGGAAACGCTGTTAATGATTTTCCCGATATTCCCGAAGCGTGTACACATGCGTCGTTTCCAGTGAAAGGGGTTAAACACCCGCGCGGCAAGCTTTTCGTCTAATTTACCATTCGAACATATATTTCCGGCCGGATGTTTACAGTTCCCGTGTGATTTAACGGGTCCCGTGTATTATCCCAGAAGATTCGAAATCCAGGCCGCGTGTGCGTCAACAAAAAAAAATGAAGATAAAACGATCGTTACATCAATCACCGTATATCGAATTGAACCGGGCTCGAGGGTTTTGAGTGTCAGCAAAAATGACGAGTCGAATGCAGAACTCTAGTCAGGGCTAACTGGAATGACAGAGAGAAGCGTTTCCGATCAATTCCACTCGTTTCGAGGTACGTTCGCTATGGCGAAACTGTATCTTAACCAGCAGAATGCTTCACTGCAATCCAATGGAATAGGCGTGTTTAATTGTGCGTCAGAGTTCAAAGATCTCTACACCCACGCAAGCCGGTTTAGAATCTATACATGTACAGGGTGTCTCAATCGATTTTGATATCTGAATTTTCTCGCTATTAGAGTGCGTATAAGAAGTTTAGACGCAACCAATTGCTTTAACAAAAATGTACCCTCTTTGAAAATTACGATTACTAGTTACGTGAGACTTTGAAAAATTACGATTACTAGTTACGTGAAACTTTGAAAAATTACGACTACTACTAAACGACTACGACTACTAATTGTATAATAAAGTGAAAAATTATATGCATATAGATATATTATACAGTAAGTGTAAAAAGTATTCGTACGCCCCTTAAAATAGAATAACTTTTCTATAATTTTATCAAACTATAGTACAGTAAAGTCGCGTTTACTGTCCGCGATCGGATACGCGGTCACTGTCCAGTGCCTACCGACTGTCATGCTGTCCTTCTCTACATTCGGCATTCGGCTTTCTTTTGAACCTTCGGCGCGATAGACGCAGTCATTAAAACATAATGTCGGTATGCGATCACCGTCCGTGCAGAACACAGGCTGTTGGACAGTAAACACGACTTTACTGTAGTTACACACATCGATTAACATACACAGGAGCTACAAGCGGTTAAAAATGATGAAAATCGTAGTTTTCTGCTTAAAATCCACAGATTCTTACATCTTTCGATGCGTGTCGTTTTTTCCAGCTTCAACCGATTTCGATAAAATTTTCAGTATGTGTATAACTAACATAGATCTACAAAACAAATCTTTTAAATTTTCATTAAGAGCCTAAATAAAAAAGTTTTTAAAAAATGTCTTCTTTATTTTTGCATGCAACCTTGTAAATTGCAATTTTTGGGGAATCTTTTTTGCATATTATTTCGCAAACCAATGCTTTTAATTGATTGTAAAAGATCAGGTCGTTTGGAACAATTATAAAAAAGTTATTCTATTTTAAAGGGCGTACGAATACTTTTTACGCTCACTGTATGTTATCAACGGAAAATATTTCTTTGTGAGATCAGACGCAAAAGTTTGAATATCTGGAGGAAAGAAGACACGACTTGCAGGATTTTCATAATCAGCGGTACATATATAATAAATAATTGAGCCACAAACGTTGACTCGATTTCCTCAGAACCTCTGAGATTCGAATAACAATAATTCCGGTGCAAAGTCTATTATATAACTTTCATTAGTTGAACCAGCTTCAAAGAAAAATGCCGATCAGACCAAACAGCTCTGGACGAAAGATTTCAGCTGATCCCTTGAAAATCGACTTGCCGAAGTTCGCCGGTATTTAAAATCATCCGTTCGCGGCGTATCCGTCGTGACGCGCGTCAAATGCGAACAGAGGGAACGTAAACCAATTAAAAGTGGAAAGAAGAGAAAAAAGAAGAGAAGAGGAAGTAGGCTACTGCTAGTCAGGCGACGGAACGGTAAAGGGAGGATGGGAAATCAAAAGGGAGCATTAAAAGTTGTCGATGCTTTAGCGGCGCAGCGGTCGTTGCCAGAAAGGACTCCTTTGGGAGTACATAGGACGAGAATCACGGTGGCTGGGTGGCAGGGGGAAAGCCCATTCCGCTCATCTGCCGAGTCATAAAGCAGATAGTACAGTTCTATATCCTCGAAAATACATAAATCTTGGCTGGGCGTAATGTACGAGAAATGAGTCCTCGCGTAAAATAAATGATCGGATCAGCCGTCGCGTCGCGCGTCGTTTCCAATGAAGACGTTACCCACCCGTAGCAGCACACCGCCCGAACTGCCGACTTATCGACTTCGATACGAGATCGCGCGTTGGTAGCATCGTTAATAATACGACGGATCACTGATTCCGTAACGAGAGCAAGAATTAGAATCTCCGACGTGAATCGTTCGTTGGACGAAGAGTCCTTTTGATTCTAAAAACCGACTGAGTCGGACCGAACCGGGGATGGCAGTTCCGTACAATTTTTCCACGATCACGCGGAAACTGCTGGATAAAACCGTTGATTCTTTGAAGCGCTTCAGAAAATAAGACCCCGCTTCAAGCGGATACCATATGACTCGCTGTTGAACATCCGTTCAATCTTTGGCGTCGTTCCGATAGTTTTATTCCACGAACCGGCACACGTAAATTGGCGAATCCTCGATAATATGCGTTTTATCAACTCGTCCCTTTGGAATGCCTATCGTATCGTCCCTCTCTCTCTCTTTCTCTCGTTCCCGTCACTCCCTTTCCCTCGAGGTAAATCCCCCAGCTGTCTAAAGCCACTTTTCCCTGGCGTTTGCAAGATACACTGCTTTTATCGGCACGGCAAGCAGTCTGGGAATGCTAACGTTGCCAACGTTGACGATGAGACGATGGGGTGGAAGGATGCTTGCCAGAGAACGACAAATTTGGTAGGCGACGCTCATTTTCCGGGATAGACAGTACCCTGACTCTGTAGAGCTTAGCACGTTCGACTGTCTCACAGACATGGAGCTCTTTGAAACTTCCTAACAAACGTTGGGTACCCTTCTGTATTTTTTCATTGTAATATACAGGGTGGTCCAGTACATATTAGCACATTATTGTCTCCACTGTTTTTGAAAATATGAAGAAGCTTTCTTAGCCAAAGTTTTTTGGTATAAAGAGGACTATAATATGGTAATAACTGCTTTTTTGTAGGTGAAAGAGTTTCGGAGATCACAAGGCCACCTTCAATTTCTCTAACCCCTTTCCTTTTTATTGAAATTTTAAAAAACACACTCTGTAGATTATCACTCTGTTTCAATTATACGTATTCTGAAAATTTCATCAAAATCGGCCAGTGTTGTAATAAGCTACAAATATTTAAAGATGGTGAAAATTGCAGTTTTTTCACAATTTTCATCCTATAACTGAGATAAATCTAAGGAGTTTTCCATCTTTCAATGCCTGTAGTTTTTTCCACATAAGAACACGAATAATTTTCAAATTTTTAATATTGGCCCATATAAAAAAGTTGTAAACAACAATTTTTATTCTTTTCTTTGCAATTCCGACCAATTTCAATTATTTTATAATTACATTTTCACGTCAAGTGGTAAATTAATTGTTCTAACTTCTCAAAAAAAATCCAAGTCGTATCTGTTATTTAAAAACTGATCGTCCTTTTAAAAATGTCCGAATATTACTGCGGTTCAGTAGTCGGGTATCAGTGTAGCCTAATTATTCTATTTTTAAGTAGGTTAAAGATCCACGAAAAAATCTAACCTGAAAAAAACTGAAGGTTATGAAGAAAAATGAATAATGATCACCTAGCGGTTATCGAAACGCAAATGGGTGTCGATCAGCTTCGATTTTAGCCACGCTATTTTCAGATTAGCATTTTACATTACATCGCCCAAGAAATCACGTGGTGCTAACGATGCTGAAGAAAACCTTGCAGATTCTGTTACTGTAAGTATACCAAACAACTCGAACAAATGAGCGAAGACGGCTGGGCTAATTGGATACAGTTCCATTACCTTTTGAAATAAAATATTTTTCGCGTACGTAATTCGCAAGCTAATTATCTATATTCGGTTTCATTCAGGATTATAGTAGGACAATAAGCTCCGTGATTCTATAAGCTCCGCCGTTAATGAAAAATCATAATTATTTCTGACAAACACTCGGTGGCACTTCAATGTTTTTGCGCGATCACAATGCTGAAAAAACTTTCACGAGAATTATCGTGTCAGAACGACGATATCGAAATAACCCGAAAAATGAGAGAAATTGGGTAATCCAAGCCCAGACTTGCAGCTTATTGACTCGGACGGATATTAATTACACCGAATCGATGACACGTGTGACCTTTTTTCCAATTCACCTGCATTACTCCGAACACGCTCGAATCATGTGCATCGCACGCTACAAACGTTGCACACGCTTTAATTATTATTACCAGACTGCGAATTTCACGTATTTATGGGTGGAATATCAAACAATGATAAATTGGACTGCGGGTCTTCATGCATTTATGGCTTCTTAAAATTTTCACAAAAGAGTCGAATATACAATTCGACAGAATTTAGTACAATGTTTATTTAAATCATATCTGCAAAAGGCTACTGCCCCCCCGTTGGAAATAAGATTCTATTTTATTCCACTTTCTTAAAATTCGTCTACCAAACTTAAAAATTGCATAAACATCCGCAGTCTAATGATAACACCGTTGTAGTACTTACAGTTTATTAGAATCTTTGCAATTGATGCTGACAATTTTTATTTTGCATAAATATCGTAAGGAAAAGCCGTAAGAAGAAATGGGTTTATTAACAAAATTGGGCACAAGGATAACCAGCGCTCGCTTCAAATTGCCTTCTTTTCTACAATCTGTGGCGATCGTAATTTTACAATTCTTCTGTCATTTCTGATTTTCTATTTTTGTAAAAGCTATATATAGGGTTGACTGTTAATGTACGCACATACATACACTATTCGTACTCCAACTCTATAATATATGCAGTCGAATTACTAGTAATAATTATCAGTAATAATTTGTTACTGATATATTATTAACGAAATAATCATTTTTATTTAGGTTAACTTAAAACGAACTGAATGTCATTGCTTGAATAACTTAACTCATTTCGGTAACTACTTTTGGATATTAATTAACAACTAGGTACGTCGAGCTCACAGAAATTTGTATTATTCATTGTTTTCCCTCGAATTAAATTATACGAGATTGATATTAAACTTGATTTATTTTCCTATTTTATTGTATGTTAAATGTTTGCATAACTGAGGTATGACAACAAACCAGCGACCATATTTCAAAATGAAATATACCGCGTATATTGATTGAACGTACATTTCCTGTTTCCCTCTAAAATAGAACGCGTATTATCGCAGAAGTGCATAGTTTAAAGTTTAAGTACCGTACGATTCTTCTAGTAGACACTATTTGACCTTTTAAATTTTAAGGTCTTCGGGCATCGTCTCCTTCATCGTATTGCATATATTAAATAATTAAAAGCTGTTATCTAAATTATAAAATCTTAATATTAATAAATAAAGTCCGAGTATTATGTACAATTTAATTAATCTCCTAATATATGAATTTAAATTAAATTCTAGCTTCTCTGAAATGTCCGGTGAAAATGAAAATTTACAGAAATATTTCATTTCATCCCTTCATTTAAATCCGTCACGCATAAATTATAATTACCATGTGACAATCTCATTATTGGACTTTCCATTTGAAGTACAGAATCGATTGAGTTTCTCTAACGATTTCACTCATTTTACTCGCTGGCTAACAACTAGTGGAATAAATGTTGATAACATCGAATACCAGATTTCAACTTTTTCAAAAATGCAGCAATTTATTTTTCTTTGTAATCAGACCTGCACACGCAAGGTCACGAAAGAGCTAATAAATAAAATAAAATACATAGTTGACACAGATTTAAATGCTTTGAAATTACAGCAAAAGAAGTGGAAGAGGTAAAAATCGATACATACTTCGAAAACATGTAACATGAAACAGTTGAAACACTAACCGAATCGACTATTTGATTCACTTCTGCACACCGTGGTCATTGAATGTCTCTTTCAATACCGAATGTTATTGCATCAATATTTCCATACCAGAAAATCTTTTATCGATCCACTAATTACGAATAATTGATGGTCCACCATATACACTATACACCCTTTAAACTCGGAGCTATTTTAACCCAAAAATTAAACATTTGTTCCTCTCTAGAATAATTTCATTTTATTTTAATCCTTTTCTTTGTATACGAATATGAAATTGATATAATACCTCGTTCAATACTTAAATGTTTATTAATTGATTAGACACCAACATATTTAATAATGTAAACAATGTTTTGAATAATGGTACAGCAATTTTTAGTGGTGTCTCTGAGTCACCACTCAAGTGCTAAGGGTTAATCCCTTGCTTTACAATATCATGTCTGACTCGTGATGAAGATTCTGAGAAGATTCTGATAAAAATGTATATTAATAATTTCCATTAAACCGAAATATAATTCTATTTTGGTCTTGTTAATACACAGCTATTGGAGAACATACAATTTATATCAATTAAAAGCAAGTTCTAATCACTGAAACCGTAAAATAAATCGTAGAGCAAGCAAGAGGTTGAAAGCGTCCGAATATTACTGTGATTCGTCGTATCAATTCTTAATTTCATTTTCAGGTAGAGCTAACTATGAGCCGACTGGCGAAGGAGTTTGAAAGATCTGAAAGGTGTTGGCGAGGGTGAAAGGGTTCCATATCCAGCGATTCACCGTGTAGCAGACTAGAAACTCAACGAACGTGTAATCGCTTTCCGTCGACTTCGACTGTGTCCCAGGTTTCAGAGGTGCAGCCGTACACGCAACATTTCTTCGTATTATTTAAATCTCATTAAACTCGAATGCCAGTGGCCGTGGATACATCTTCGGAGTCACGGGTTGCGCGTGAGTGCGAGCGCAATCAGTGAAATGTACGAGACGATACGGTTGATGCAACATAATGCCCGCCCAACCCCCTCCTGTGCGAGCGCGTATAATGCACTCGACGCGACGGCACGGGATTTTCGGAATAAATCGTCAAAACAAATAAAATCGTCGGTGCTGGGAGGGAGGAGGGTAATGCTCATAATTCCATGGGAGCGCGCGCGCGTGGACTCGTATCGATTCGAGCGCAGCCCGATGGTTTTGCAAAACAAACGCATCTACAGCCTATTCGTAGCCGGGGCACCCGTAATCTCTAATGCGTAATATCGGTGTTCACGGTGGAATGGGCAACGGCAATAAAATTGAAATAAACCAGACCCCCACGCCAAGGCGAAGTCTGCTGGTCAATAATATCGGCGTTGCAATCTATCGAGGACCGGTATCGACCTGATCATTCGTACACACTACTTCGCTTGAGCAGCGGCAGATCTAGGCATCGGCTGCAGCTCAGAGCTCTGTTCGGTCAAAACAATTTACATTAAAAACTTAAGGAGGTAGACTCGTTTCTAGGATTGCAAGTCCGCGGGATGCGCCTTCTCATTTGTCGATAATGCAAAGACGGTGTTTGTCAGTAGTCAAAAGCGCTAGATAAAAGATCAATCTAGACCGCAATAGCCCTCAGAGAAGTCCTATTTCTACGTTTACGAGGCGTAATTTACATGATTCGGCAGCATGTAGCCGTCCCAGATTTATGAAATAGCGACCTGTGCAGCTTCATGCTTCTCAGTAATGCAAATTACACCTCGTAAACGTAAAAATAAGACTTTTGAGGGCAACTGCGGCCTTGATTGATCTGTTATCTAGCGCTTTTGACTACTCACAAACCCCGTCTTTGCATTATCGACAAATGAGAAGGCGCATCCCGCAGGCTTGCAATTCTGAAACGAGACTTTCCGTGTGCTTGAATGCAGTTTTTTTCCATTTCCTTCAATTATTAATGAAATATTAATGACTAGACTGTAGACCTTCATGCATTTATAGAATATAAAATAAACTAGAATATATATATATATATATATATAAAATACGATAGAATTTTGTACAATTTTCGTTTGTTTCGAATGTACATAGGCTGTTCCCATTAAAAATAGAATTTTATTTCATTCCACTTTCTTAAAATTTGTCGACAAAAATTGGAAAATGCATTAAACATCAGCAGTCTATTAATTAGAGTCTGACTCGTTAAAATACGGCAAGGGGTTAATTATTTGTGTCCAATTCCTTGTGCTTGTCTTTTGTTGCAATATTAAGGTCAAAATAAACATCGCCGTCTCATATCAAAAGAAAACTGTATCCGCACAAACACTTAACGGTTCCATTCACTCACATGCACTCATCGAAGCATTCATCTTTCTCGCTTTAACATCTTTCTATAACTGTATTGATAACGGAGTTAGAACAATTGCACCGCCTTGTGCATTGCAAAGGGTCTTGAAAATGTTTAATGCGAGAAAAGTTTGTTTTCACAATTAAAGAATTTTTAAATTTGATGAAAACGCGCTTATTATCTCAACTGGATTATAAAATCTGAATACAGAGAAATCTTTTGGAATCGCCGTATGGCTTGGTACACCCTATGCCGAGAATTGTTTTATTCTTACACGATTGGTCTATCGTATGTCGGAATGATTAGAAATGAATATTACATGTTCGTATTCTGAAAAGTATCATTGATTTTATTGATTTTAGTCATTTTCTAACCTCTTAAATATGGAAGAAAACAAAGTGCGTTAGGCACATTTATATGAATAACTGTGCGGAAGTGGTTTCCTAGGATTAAAGCCAGTGATTTCAACCTTAGCAACGGAGAATATCCTGATAAACCCTGTAGCACTGATGAAGATCAACTCGAAACTCTAATCGAGAATAACTCCCGTTCCAAATGTCAAAAACTACCATCCACGAACATTTTTTTGAAGATTGGATACGTAAATCGTTTTGATGTTTCCGCACAAAAAAACTGACGAATCGCATTTCCATCTGCGATTCGCTCTACAGACGAGAAAACACTATTTTCGAAGCAAATAGTAACGGATAATGAGATAATAGATTGTATATAATAATTTTGAAGGAAAAAGATCCCCGGGTAACCAAAATGAACCGCCATTACACACCTCAAAAACCGATCCAAGAAAGCCACATTTCAAAGTTTTTCGCTGGAAAAACCTGACCAGCAAAACCTATGTGAAAGATGAAGAATTATGAAGAGTTTATATAATTCGATGAAAGTATATCGAAATTGAAATGTGCTGCCTTTGAATATTCCTTAAAAATCGGCACGAACTTTCCGGACGAACCAATACACGTGAAAAAAAGAAAACCGGTGCAGAGTTATACTTCTCCAATGATTGAATTCGATTCACCAATTCCCAAAATGGAACTGAACAATAAAAAGTGAACTCCGTTTATTTCTTCACACAGGGTTAAACACGTGTCACGTGTTGTTTCTCTGTTTCCAGTGCCAGTTCATCAAAAGTAGAAACTGATCCTACTTTGGTCACTAATCATTTTGGATGGTTTTCATTGTCGAGAGACGATTAAAATATAATTCGTTTCTAAATATTAAGAGCTTCAGCTAGCGAAAGGTGCATCGAGAATAAATACCAATTTGCAGCTTAATAATCGCGTTGCGCTTTAAACTTTCGCGTTTCTCGTTAATGAAAAATAACACGCTCAGAGCCAGACGGGTACAGGAACTCGTGTAAATTTTCATAGTCACTTCGTCGAAATTCGAAATACCGGCGATCCTCGCGCGAGATATGACGAGAGTCGTCACCGGGTTAATTGTTTGGTATACCGTCGCAACAAATAAAATGTTTGCCAGCGGTCCGTCAGCGAGCCAGGTCACGGATCGACCCGATAAATCGAGAGGACAAAAGCTTCGAGTTTATTAGATCCATAATATTTTACAGGAAATTGTTTCTACGTGAAGCCATTTTTCACGGGCAGCCGATATGATGTATTATCGGCGCGCGAGACCCGATACCGTCATCGTTATTGTTTTTCAACGGATTCTGTTTTTCCGCGACGCCTCGACGAAGCTGTTTCCCGCTCCGCACTGCTCCACCCCGCTCCGATCTATTTCGTTCACGAATTTCTTTCTCTCTCCCTTCGCCACGACGGAGAAGACACGAAGAAGATACGACTCTGTCGCAACAAAAAGGATGAATCAAACCGTTACCGGTTACGTCGCGTCGAGAGAGCCAACGATCTCCTCTCCACGGAACTCTATACGAATCAAGGGAAACTGGTAAAAATGAAAGAAATACAGATCACAGGTGCGTCCAGGTAACGACGCCCGAGGTAGGTACGAACTCGCCAAGTTTTATTGAAGCATCTGTTGTGTGGGAGCAGCAGCTGATGGTCGAAACTGAGCCGAAAAGTTGGACGAACGTGGACACTGGAGGATCCTTCAGAAAGCCATTCGACGTGCGCGAGGATATTCCAGGGGGAGAGAACAAAGTCAAAAGGAGAAGGAAGAATCAAGGAGAACAAGCGAAATCCTGGGGCCAGCAAATAGGAATCGTTATTACGCTTCCGAAGGAGGATAAAGAAATTCTGCAAGAGAAGTTGCCGGGACGCGAAACGAGCGGAAGAGATATACGTATATACGCGGTTCACTCGCCAGCTCGGGCTGAATGCAGAGGACTGATGCGAAGCAAACTGTCCAGAAGCGTGTCGCAGAAATGCGCGGCGGTCGACGCGACGCGACGCACGTCCAAAAACCCTTTTCTAGACAAAATTCTACCCGAAAATTCTAGATACTATGAAAAAATGTTCGAGACGAAAATTCTAGGCTGTAGAAGCGAGTGAATGATAATTGTATTTGTTTGACATTGCTTTATCTCAATCACAAAGTTATTGGCTCTGTCGCAAGTTTACACACGCTAGTCAACTATTAATTACAGGGTTGACTTTGTATTAGGTACGTACAATTTAAATCGGTAGACATGTTAACACCCCTTGCCGTATTTTAACGAGTCACACTCGTCACGAAGATTTCAAACAAAGTCAGATAAATATGAATGTTACGCGTTTCTTTTTAAATGGAATAAAATCAATATTTAATAAATAAATGTAGCCATACAAAAAATATAAATTTTGTTTTCTCTTCTACGACGTTCTTGTGGATGAAGACGTTTTAATCACTGTAACTGTAGAGAAAATGATACAGCAAGGGGTTCAGCAGATTCAAGGTGATTAAAACAAGAAATAAATCTCTATTTGGCTCTTGTGCCAATCGGTGCAAACATTTTTGGTTTGCATAAAGGAGCACTTCTACGAAGAAGCTTTCACCAACATAAAAGTTGCTTTCTTGATTTTTGTCCATTGTCAACGCACTGCGGTGACGTTCGAAGATAATAATACAGGACACTGTGGAAAATGGCTGGAACGGATCCGTTTCTTTTTATGAGAGTAACCCCGAGATCGTTTAACCGGAACTTCTTGAAAGCATCGCGACTCGAACGTAGACGAAACAAGACGGAAGACCGAACAGAGCCACTCGGGTTTCGAACGGTGCGATGCGACTGGCGCACGAAAATTAGACGCTCTGTGTCGCTATGGAAGTTCAGCGGGGGAAAAAGGCAATATCAATGACGAGGAGATATTTAATTGTCGCTCGTTGCTTTGCTATCGCTTTTGCGAAGCGCTCTTCTTCGGAAATAACAGCGAGTTGGTGAAGAACGGCGGTCCTCTCATCCCCTCGTTATCGTCCCAGCGAGACGGAACTAATAAAATACTTCGCCCCGACGAGAAAATGCAGGATGAAATTGCGTTAGTTTTTAAATGTCGTGCGCAAGTTCATCACGCGTGCATCCGTGAACACAGGCGTTCTTGTGCGCGCCCGCGCTTATGCGTGTGCGTGTGTGTGTGTCAACAATGCACTCGCGAACCTGTGTAATCTAACACGGTTACGTTAATCTAGTTTTCTTAACGAGGTGGTCTGAAAAACGGGGAAACATTTCCAACAAAAGTAAAGAGTGGGGAGGGGAAAATAAATCATAAAGGAGAAACATGCCTAGCGCACGTCACAAAGGCTCATTTTCTCCGAAAAATGAGATTAAACTGGAAATAGAGAACGTCACGAGCCATCCGCTTTGAAAGTGCGCTTTCAAAAACCGAACTAGAAAATATTCGGTGCACGCCGACTAGAAAAATCAATGTTGTTAGAGACAACAGCCATTTTCAGTTCCTTCTGCTCAAATGACTTTCTTTCTGCTGGTCCCGCATCTAACGTGGAATTAATGGTCTTCCGGTTACAATAGACGCTGCTGCGTGCTGTATCGAACGTCAGACGACAGCTAGAGCTGAATCATGTTGAAGAATCGCAACAGCGAGCACACGCCTATGTATACAAACGTCATACTTATATTGAACGATATTTTATAATTCCGGGCTCGTTATTCTTAGCAGTAGTTACTGGAAACTTTGGAGTAGCAGACCTAAACACTTTATACTGCCCTGCGTAAGTTTCATCGAAGAAGTTCACCGGAATCATCGATTTTCTCCGGTTTTCATTTCAATCGTTTCTCTCGCTTGGAAGTCTCGCGACCTCTCGAGAACCAGTTAAGCTTTTCGCTTAACACCCCGTGTAATCGCATTAAATTTGATGAGAAGACAGCGTAGCCGTAGAAATAATTATAATAGTATATCCTGACCGCGTTTACTACGACTGTCCGTCGCGTCGCGTCGTCGGCAAAACGAACGAGGACAGCGTGTCGAGCGAATATTACCGTCTACGAGAAAGGAGCCGGGGCGACAAAAAAAAAATACGAAACGAAAAGTAAGGCCGAGGGAGAGATAGAAAAGAAGTCCTCCTTAATAAAGGAGAAAGAGAGACAGAGAAAAAATAAGAGAAGGGGGAAGGAAAAACAAGGGAATATCAGCCATCTCACACCCATCGTGACACAACGTCCGCGTCCCATTCTGGCTTCAACGTCCTTTGAGCCAAACCACCGCACCGTTCACGCCCTCTTCGCCACCCTCTCTCACCCTCTTACTTCCCACCCTCGACTGGTCCACCGGCAGCCCCGCGCACAGACTGGATACAACGAGCCGACACAAGGGAAGGGGTTTATATTCCGTTGTATCGTCCCTGCCTTTTCACGATGCGTCGCGTATATCCCGGCTAAACAGGCCATTTCATCACGTTTCGTTTCCTTGTGCCACGTTACGTCCGTCTCTTTCTCTCTTCCTGTCTTATTCTTTCACGGCTGCTCGCGCGTCCTCGTCCATCCAACTCTACCCGCGATACGCATTACTACTTTCTTACCGGCCTACTTTCCACAGTCCAAACTCTCTCGACGATTCGTGTTAATCTCTGCCACTAGATCCAGCCAAGATGATACATTATTAGGTTGTTGTATAGGTCCGATTTTGAAGAAACGTTACTTTCTTTTCTGACTAACATGTTCGCTACCACCGTCACAAATACGTGACACATCCACAATCTTATAGTTCACTTAAAAACAGTCAAATTTATGTTATGCACTTCGTTGTTTAAAGTCTTGGTAGAATGCATAATTTTCAGAGAATCTGTGACTTTCTTCTGCTAAACTGTTTTAACCCTTTGCACTCGGAGCTATTTTAACTGGAAGATTAAACTTTCTTTCCGATCTAGAATAATTCCATTCCCAGTGATTTTTTAAATTTTATGGATAGAAAATTGGTGTAATACCTCATACAGTACCTAAATGTTTAGTAATTGATAGGATACCGATATATTTAATAATGTAAACAATATTTTGAATAATGGTACAGCAATTTTTTGCGGTGCCTCAGAGGGAACAACCGAGTGCAAAGGGTTAATAATTCAAAATTGGGTACGTTGCATTTAATAAAACTTTCGAACAAGGAAAATAACCGATCAACATATCCTGCCCAAGTCATTCGTGTTCCAAGCCGGTATTCTATTAGAAGAGAGGAACTTTGATAACCAAAGCGAAGTGCACAATTCAACAGCATATAAGATTCAAGGTATTACATAAAAATATATTAACCCCTTGCCGTACCATTTTCTTTACAGTTACATAAATCACATAAAATATAATTATTCCAGCTTGGAAGAAATGTTTCATTTTCGAGTTACAATTATAGCTCCGAGTGCAAAGGGTTAAGACGACTTTATCCCCAAAAATGTCGTAGAAGGGAAAAGAAAATGTATATTTTTTATATGGCTACATTCAGTTGGGCAACAATCTTATCCAAATAAAAATTTCGAATAAAGTGGCTTTAAAACCCACTTGGAAGAAACTCACTTCATTCGAAATTTTTATTTGAATAAAATTTTTGCCCAACTCTGGTTACATTTGCTTTATGCCTAAATATTAATTACAAACGAATCAAATTTTATTTCATCTAAAAAGAAACGCGTGACATTTGTATTTGTTAGACTTTGTTAAGATCTTCATGACGAGTCTGACTTGCTAAAATACGGCAGGAGGTTAATATACAGGGTGATTTTGGAGACTGGGAGTGGGTACTCTTGTTTAAGTAAAAATATTTAAAAAATCATATGGCATAATACGTCCTAACTTCCTATGACCTTATTTTTTTATGCGCCGATGCAACCGCCTGGTGAGATTGCACTTTATCCTTTAATGCGACCCAATTTTTTTTGTTATAGCGATCGATCCCTTTTATTATTCTGCGTATAAAAGTACTAATCCGAGGTCATCGAAATGTCAATACTTCACGAGATATTTGACATTTTACGTCCATTATATCACAAACACAGTTCCTACAATTCATATTGAGAGTTTGGATACTTCTTGTAATAAAACACGTTTCCGACATATCACGATACACAGATGATACTTTTGACAGTCATTGATTGTCATTGGTGGATAATTAGATCCTGAAACACAAACATCACAATGGTTTCGAAAATGCAACAGCCCGGTTAGTCTATTGTTGAATTTTATCTTTGTAAACGCGTATCAATATCCTCCCAATACAAATTATCAAATAATTACATCACCAGCGTTAAACTATAAAGCTGCAGCGATCCCAATAATGACGATAAGCATCAAAATTATAGGCGAGCCAAACGTTATCTCTAAATTATAATTAACGTTTTCAGCAACAATTATTCAATTCTCGGACGTTTCGCTCGTTTTTTAAATCGGAAAATTCGGACTCCGCAAATCATATTGAATCAAAGAAAAGGGACAAAACACAAATTACTGATTTTTATGATTTGGTTAGACTTTTCTTAATTTAGCATATTGCACATTTTATTAACCCTCCATCCTTTCATTCCAGAACTTGTCATCAGAATTATTTACTGCAGTTACATTTCTATTTTAAAACATGCGATTATTCTTATCCTTGAACAAAGAAGATGTTCTGTGCAACTATTTTTAAAAAATGTATGAGGGTTAATATGTCACTTTAATCATTTATTCGTGACAATCAACGCGTTTTAAAATTGCACGTGTGACATAATTGTGATGCTACAAACAAATATATCATGGAATTAATAAGTGGATACCGAGAGCTGCCTAGGGCTTAGACATTTAACCGAAAATAACACATTTTTTATGCGGTATAACGAAAAAACACCTGCACTTTAATGGTCATTCTAGGACGCGTTTATAATATATCATTTTAACTTTCACCTTTTCAGGGTCACTTCCTTTTTGTTCCTAGATTATTCAGATATATCAGATATTCAAAGAAAATATCCTTGCAAAATTTCGTTTTGCATGACTAGACTGCTAATCTTCATGCATTTATGGTTTATAGAAATGTTCAAAAAATACTAGAATATAAAATTCCACAGAATTTAACACGATTTTTACTTATTTCGGATCTATAAAGGCTGCTGCATGAAAATCTTATTTGTTCCCACTTTTTTGAAATTTGTCCACAGAAATTAAAAGTTGCATGAACATCCGCAGTCTATACATGACAAATTAAAAGTGCCAGTGATTATGAAAGTAGTGTAAGTCAAAAATCCAAACAAATTCATCTTTCTAGTGTTTAATTTCGTCGATTGATATCGCTAATAATTATACAGAGGATTGAAAAATGTTACACTTGTTAACCCTTTGCACTCGGAGCTATTTTAACTCGAAAATTAAACATTTCTTTCGACTTAGAATAATTCCATTCTGTGTATATTAATTTCTTTCGTTGTAAGAATATGAAATTGATATAATACCTCAGACAATACTCAAATGTTTAGTAATTGATTAGATACCAAAATATTTAATCATGTAAACAATATTTTGAGAGCAAAGAGCTAAACATTATCATAGTAAAATATTTTTTTATCAAACCAGAACATGATTTATTTCACTTTCATGATCACCGGCGCACTTGTCACATATCGTAGCCCAAACGTCGAGGAAACAATATACTGAATACATACACGCTTAACCGGAATGCAAAAACAATAGAATTTTTAACGCGACAGAGCGCATTCGAATAAACCGAAGGAATCAACCGGTACTCTGGAAGCAATTAAACACATTCTAGCGTACAGTCGAACGAAAGTCACTCGGTTAGACAAGTACGACGGAATTCCTGCTATTTCCTCGAACACGCTAAGCGCCGGCAATTATTATGCGACTGTGTGTTTCGTCCGCGATGATCGCGCGAAATTCCATCCGCGGATAATCGACTGTACCGCTTCGATGGGAATTTAAATTTCGATAAGGGAGCTTACTCGGAAAATAGAGTTCCTAGAATGTTTCCCAGTGTCGCGGGACAATATTTAGAGTGAAAGCAAGGAAATCGTACGCATAGTTTTTGCAACAATAAGCAATGTTTTCAGTAAAAATACGGGAGGGTATGGCGCGAGTCGTTTCTACGAGACGATAGCCTTCTCTCCCGTGAGATCTATTACAGATGTGTTTCTACTACGAAAATACTCGTCTTATCGTCTATCCTTGGCCGAACTTTCAAGACGAACACGTATATAACGTGGACGTAGTCTTCGAACAAAATTGAACGTATAATTAACTCTCGACGAAATAAACCGTTCGCTCCAACAGAGAGAATTGCTTGATCGAATCCATCGATATAGTCCTTTGACCACTGCAACGCGTCTTCGATACACGGTGATCTTAAACACCGATCGTCTGACCACTTTGATGGGCGTGTTACCACTATCAATATTAATATTGGGTTACATAGTGTACTCACGTGTCGCCTGGGAGGTC
Source organism: Lasioglossum oenotherae (assembly GCA_028455765.1). NCBI lineage: Eukaryota > Metazoa > Arthropoda > Insecta > Hymenoptera > Halictidae > Lasioglossum > Lasioglossum oenotherae. Next base: position 5,052,483 of record CM052295.1, on the reverse strand, counting down.
TCGCAGTACAAGACGACCAAGAGTAATCCACCCACGAGGAGCGTAGCCAGATAGCACGAACCCGAACTGCAGCCCATCACGGCATCACTACTGATTTGCTACAATTTTCACAGTAATCCTCACCGTATCACACTGAGGTGGCCCGATTACGAGCGTGTCGTTCTTTCTCCACCGTAAAGGTAAACTATTTCGCACTGTCACTTAGCAAAACAGCCGGCTGTCATCCGTGGCAGAGGGTCCATTCGAATGCCGACCACGTTGTCGTCCAGTCCAGCATCAGCATCCGTGTAGAACGGTGTCGCGCGGGATTTCAGTTTACTCGGTTGCACGCGTCACATGGCTTCGTCAACTTTTCACGCGCATCGTAACTCCTCGTGGCCCGTTGTATCTCGCTGTGGATCGATCCAAACTTCCCTGCGATTCGTCACTACCCCGCCGGATACTATTCATCGAAGATTCATCATCGAGCTCACCCTCGAACGTTGCCGATTCACCCTCACCGTCGACTCCTCGCTCATCGTTTCACCATTCTCTGTAAATCCCGTAAAGATACTTTACACCGATTCACGATCAAGCCGGCGCGGCGTTCCTCGTTAGAGGATCGTCAAACTTTACGGAGCCGGTCTGCATCCCCGAAACTCTCACCCCGACCCCAACCCAGGCTCCAAAATCCATCTACCCTTTCCTCCCCCCGCCCTCCAGTGATTAGAATTCTATACGGACTCGGACCCGATGATGGAAAAGCAGATCGGGCACAGTTTTCTTTGTACGTGCGAATCTCCGTACGAGCTACCAGACCGCCAATGCGATTCCACTGAATGCATACAGCTCGGGCCAATTATCGAAGTTTAGGAGACCGGTTAAATCTCCTCGGGCGGAACGTCGCGTCGGCCAAACGGACACGTTCAACTTTGCCGCTGAAGCGGATAGTGTAACTTAAATCGGACCAACACGCGACAACGTGTCCAGATCATTCGATTTTTTACGTATTCGCGCACCTCGTGAAAATCTTGCAGGTTACGTATTTCACATTGGAAGCGAAAAAGGAGTCATCTGCGACGGCGCAAAGAGGGTCCCCACACGTTCGTAGTATTTACTACCTAGACATGACCGTTGTAGCTAATATTTCGCTAGCACGGAAAATACGAGCGACTCGGGGCGTGCCGTTCCCGCATTCCTTCCGAGTGACTTCTCTGCAGCTCCCAATAACAACGTGTTACATATTGGGAGCTGAAAAGAAGTCACCTGCAATGTGGGGCAAGGAGGGTCTCGGCACGCATCAATGCTTCCGTACTCACAATGTTTAGGCTTCGACGCTACACGCTCGTAGTATGCGACCGCTGTAGCCAATATTTAGCCCTTAGCTCTCGAATGGTGACGTAAAATTGCTGTGCCAATATTTATGTGTCATACCAATTTCATATCCATAAAATTTAAATAGTTATAGGGAATGGAAATATGCTAGCGAGGAAGAAATATTTTATCTTTTATTTTATTTTAAAACCGGAACAACACTTGAACGCGCCCATCCCGACTTCCTTCCGACTTCTTTTTCTATTCTTCCTTCTGACTTTAGAAAACAAAGAGAACCCTTGACCTCTCCGATCAATTCCTACACACCGAAATTAACACTATTCTCGATCGGTTCACGATTATGCCTGGACTCGTTGAGGAGATCTGTAGAGACTCCTGAGAGCGAAAAATCGGAGCGGTAAATCGGTGTATCGCGCATTGTCGGAAATGATATTCATTCGCAGAGGGCCTAATGGACCGTGAATCGTTTAACGTTCGCTTTCAGAAACCGATGATTCACGCGTAATTAAAGTAGAGAAAGGTATCGGGGTTCGTCGTCATTTCCCACCGGAGTTCGTTGCCGGTCGGCCGATCAGTTGGTTCGTACAAATCGCGTATTTAGGGCGCGGCATAAATCATCCGCGTGTTACGCGGGAACGTATGGCCTTTTAAATTGATCGAGACCGAGGATCGCGCTCCCGCATCTGCGATCCGAGCGTGTCCGCGTCGCATTATTTCGAGTATGCACCGGGGATCGTTGTTAATTAGAAATGCCCGGGCGAGTCGTCAGGAGCTTCGACGGCCACGCGACGAAATGAAAGTCTACTGTATAGAGATGAAATACGAAGGAACGACGGCAGAGACTCGTTACGCGCCGCCGAGAGTCGTGTTTGTTGCGAGTTACGGAACGCGTGCGGAGTTCATAAATCGCGAGGCGGGATTAGTCGTGAGGTCGGGTCGGGTCGGGTCGGGTCGGGCCGGTTCGACGCGTGAAATAAAAAGGCTTGCGCGGACTGTCGCAAGATTTGTGTATCGGTCGCGGTGCTGCGGTGAACAATATTCGCGGGTGCCAAGGAAAGTAGATCGCGGAAGCCGTATATCTTCGTATCGGTTTATTCCCACCTCTAATCAGTGGGTCGACGAGAATCGGCATACAGAGTCCCTCGTGTATATGCATCGAACAAACCGCTTTGTCTTGAACGGTTTGCGGAAACCCGTGTACCGTTTCTACGCTCGAATCGTTCGGTTTCTGCGGGAGAACGGGTCCATTAACTCCCGTTTAAAAAAGGCTCCCGCTCTGGAAACCATCGTTTCCCGTGTCAACGACAGGCGTTCGCTTTGCAACTTCGCGGAGGCGCGCAATTCGGTGAAAACTCGCAGCGGGGAAAAAACAGCGCGCGCGGAACATGTTTTTTCCCCCGGGGAAAGCAAGCTTGTTTCTTTTTTTATCTTTTCGGCCGGAGCGAAGATGAAGTAAACAACAACGGGAACGACAGGTGGAACGACGACGGGGAATGAAACAAAGTGCACGTTTCGCGACTCACGCGAGGCACGTGGCAGGTGACACGGGTGTACATGGATATGTATGTATTAAATAAAACGGGTCCGCTTGGCGACAAAGGAGAACGACGATCATCTCGATTTAAATGCCAGATGCCTGTCCGCGAGACTCTCACGCTCTATCTCTCGCGTACTCCGAACAAAAGCGCAGGCCGCCAAAGGGCCCAGCGTGACTTTGACGGCTTCGAGTGAGCTCAAATATCATCACACGCCTCCGCGCGCGCACACAGACGCACAGACACACACGTGCTCGGGCAATGTTGATCGACGAGCTCTCTCTCGTGTTGTCACCGGCTCGACACGTCGTCGAGTCGAGTCGAGTCGCGGCCAGTACGAAGAATTCGTGAAAACGACGAACGAAAAGATAAAAGAGGAGAGCAAGCTTTGTCGGCCGAAAAAGACGTTCGCGCGAGCCGTTTCAGCTGCACGTTCTCACTCTTTTGCAGCCGTCCGCTTTTCTAGATAGATTCGTATGTGACCCTTCTCGCCGTTCCCGACTACTTTCAGAAACATCGTCACGCACTCGTCCCCGTTTCCATCCCTTCTCGTTCGCTAGGCGATCCGACGAGAACGTGTATCTTTAACCGTTTCTCCCACGGGTGACACGTTCAACGTAGGGAAAAACTCCTGACGACGTACCAGGAGGCAGCTGTCGTCCGATTGTCTCGATGTTTCGCGATGACAGCAATCTGGCGGAACACGCGGGTCACAGTTCAAACGCTACACCGAAAATTCGGCCGTACACACCGTCGACGAATTCGACAGCGGGGCGTAAATCAGTCCGGGCACGGGTTGAAAAACGCGACGACAACGATCAGAAACAGAGAACAGAGCAGAAAGCTGTACGCGACGCGGTACGCGGAACGAACAAGCCTCGAGTGTACTCTCGGCTCTGGCTCTGCTTTCGGAACTGAGTCGAGAGAGAGAGCATCGTCAGAGTTTCAAGGGATTCAGAGCTACCCCTACCCCCCACCCCCCAAGCCCCCACCACCCTAGTCGACCCCCGTCTCTCGGCAACCCGCGTGCTCCAGCGCTCGCAGTTTTCCCCTGAGCCGCCAGCCCCACTCGTCCCGCAAGGATGTCCCCCACTATCGAAAGCATCACCACCCCAGTCGGCAGCGGCGCGGCGTCTCGACTGCGCGCGGCCGCCAGAGCGCACGGACCAAGCCACCACGCGCGCACTCGAATCCAGTCGAATCCAGGCACGCGCGCGTCACCACCAACTCCGGGATCTCCGCGGACCACATGCGGGCTTAAAAATACGCCTCGTTACTCCGACGACACTGTATCACGCGCGACGCCGCGGTGCTGCGGAATCTCCGAAACGTGGCAGCAATTCGTTTAGTATGGAAACGACATTTTCAACAATTTATGTAGCAGTATTCAAACACACCGATCATAGACCATAATAGAACCTAAAAACAAATATTCAAATTAAAAACAACTGCGATATATGCTATTTAAGGAAAACATTTATCCCATTCCTTTACTGTTTTCGTGTATAACCCTTGATTCTTTTAAGTTTTATCGTACAGATATTGTTCAGTGCAGTAAGTACATTACTTGAAATTATGAAATAAATTGGAATACATTTGGACCGTGGTTATTCATTTCTTTTTTGTTTAAAAGTAGACATAAATATCACGATGTTTTTCTATATCTTTGTTGTTTTCAGTATACATGCAAGCAGCTCACTTAATGAGACTTGTAAATTTTGTAATTTATAATTATTATACAGTGAGTGTAAACAGTATTCGTACGCCCTTTAAAATAGAATAACTTTTTTGTAATTGTACCAAAGGATCGGATTTTTTATAATCAATTAGAAGCATTGGTTTACGAAATGATATGCAAAAAAGATTTTCCAATACTTATAATTTACAAGGTAACATGTAAACATAAAAAGGCTTTTTTTTAAAACTTTTTTTGGAACCTTAATGAAAATTTAAAATATATGTTTTGGAAATCTATGTTAGTTGTACACATACTGAATACTTCATCGGAATCGCTTGATGCAGGAAAAACGACACGCATCGAAAATTCGAAAGATGTTCTGTGGATTTTAAACAGGAACTGATCAAAAGTCGTATAAAACTACGATTTTCACCATTTTTAACCGCGTGTAGCTCGTGTGTATGTTAATCGATTTCGATGGAATATTCAGCATGTGTGTAACTACTATAGATCTACAAAACGTATATTTTAAATTTTCATTGAGAGCCCAAATAAAAAAGTTTTAAAAAATGCCTTTTTTATTTTTGCATGTAACCTTGTAAATTATAATTTATAGACATTTGCGTCACACGTCATTTCGTAAACCAATGCTTCTAATTGATTATAAAAAATCGGGTCGTTTGGTACAATTATAAAAAAGTTATTCTGTTTTAAAGGGCGTACGAATACTACTCGAATACTTTTTACACTGTAAAAAGTAAAAATCGGACTAACCTATATTGCTGGTATTTCTATAAAATAATCCAAAATAACCACTTTTAGTGCTCCGTAAACCTAGTGTTAAGGGTAGTTATATTAATTTCGTAAGTTTCCGATAAATTTTACATTTTGTTAACACAGTTCTCCCGAAATCTAAAAGATGGCTGAAAACGCGCCAATATTTTCATGCAGAAGTATGACATTATACCAGTAGTATCATATTTCAGGTTCTACGAGGGTTACCGAAGGTGCAACCGAAAAATGCCGGTAGAAATTTCTACGACAAACTGCCACGCAGTGCATCATAGAAACGGCGCTACGAGAACCATCGGGACTCCTCACGGAGCGATACCCTTGATCAAACTATCGCGAGATTATGGGGGGCCGAGCTACCCCTCGTTGTTAACACCTTCGAGCCCACGACGGGACCATTATTCGCGATGTTTACGCCCCGAACTCTCCCCGCAATGGTGATACTAAGGATTATATTCCAGGGGTAGTAATCTTGGTAGGATTCCTTTGTACTTTAGGTCGGTGCTGGGAAGATCTTTGAGTGAACCCTTAATTGCTGTTCCATAGTCTGCCCGTATCTCCAATGGGTGTCGTTTGAATGCTTTTGAAGAAACATACTCGATTAGAAGTTACGACATATAGTAACTAAGTAAGGAAAATGGAGGGGGAAGATGCCAAATACTTGTAGGATGCAATGTAATAATTAGCTTTTTTCGATTTTGCTTTTTTATCGAGATATAAAGGTGAACCGTGAGTATTTTAATTCTAAAGGGTAAATCGTAATCTTGGGATAAAGAATTGAACTCTGAGTAAAAATCTATAAGGATACACGGGGTAAGAAACTATAATAATTGTTGCTGACATATTCTCGAATGACCTTTTCATGCAAGTAATGCTCAATATGTTCTCCATTAAAGAAATATCAATTTGTTAACTTTCTTAAATATTTTCAGAAATCGAAAGCTACAAATTACATAGCGGTTTACACAGAAAAACATTTTCTATTGTAAATTATATTCAAGATATATCGTAAACTTTCTATTATAAAACATTAGTTTTATTACTCCACTGAATGCCGAAAGCTAGCTCCATTTACTTCCAAGCATTCTTGAACGCGTTTGAAAACGGAATGCTGCAATGCTGAAAGCGTGTCAAGCAGCTTGACTCGAGCATTACCGCCACATAAGCATTCCTAATTTGACTGGTATTTCTTAGTTAACATTCAAAAATGTCAACAAAGAGAACCAATGGAATTAGTAAAACAATCTTTGTTCATATAGAATTGGAATCCTCATGCAGACAATTTAAACTGTTCTAACTAGACAGCTCATTTTATGCATTTATGATAAAAATGTCATCAAATGCAAAATCGTGAAAACATTTCAAGAACTTAAAGATACTGTAGTATTTTTTGTTCTCAACTCTCGATAAAATTAGTAAGAAGGGGGATAAGTATCTATGTCACTCCTTCGTCTTGCAATTAATAAACAAGCAATCGTTATTTAGAATAAAACTTCTTGAATCAACAAATAAAATTTTTTAATAAACAATTTATATTTCTGTGAACATATACAAAATTAGTTCACTTTCCATGTGAAAGGTCTCGGTTTGGACATCCTCCTTTTCTCGCGTTAGGTGACACAATTTTTCTGTGTTCAATAAAATAATTGTGTTATATCATTAATATGTTCATAAATATGAAATTGTATATTTAAATTTTAGTAATTACGTGTTACATATGATCGTAAATAAACTTCTTATTCAGAATGAGGATTCCGCACCGATGTCAATGATCTTGAAATATATTATCATATTTATTTCAATCAAATTGCATCTTTAAAATAAGACTCATTAAGTTCCATTGAATAAATTATTTTGACTCTATGGAATTTTTATGGTGAATAGTTTAGGAACGCATATGTCAACAGGTTCAAATGCAGACAAATTCAATTTAATGCTAACAGTTACGTCGGTTGTTTCTCAACTTCGAAACGCGAACATTTTTTCGTATCGGAAATACGATCGCAACAACGACGTCGAAGGACTTAACTCCAATCAAGTCTCGGGGAAAAATTCCATCTTGCCTCTAGGGATCTATTTCCTATTTTACCGTATCTACGGGATGCCATAAACAAGCCCTTCCTAAGAATGAAAGGCATGAAAGGATCGAAAGCGCAGCCGGCAGAGGTCTCTCGACAAAAAGTTTGCTCAAAGTGTATGTCTCGTCTATTCTTCCGCGATTCCAACATTCACAATCGTTTTGAAAGGGGCGATACGTAACGATACAAAACCGCGGCCGATGCTTGGAAAGATATGGCAGAAACTTGCAGCCTGATCGTATTCTCAGCCATTCCACAACTATCGCGATATCGTCTACTCGTACTAAAAAATCAAATTAACTCTGTCTAGTACGATTAAAACATAAATACTGACGATAATTATGCAGAAAAGGGGAGTATCCACCGATGACCTTGATATATATCGTCAAGGCCATCATTCTGAACTACTGTTCCCTATGCATGTTAGCTTTAGGTCTTAATTTTTTAGACATTCGTGAGAAACTGTTAGGATGATCATAACAAACCCCGCTTTTTCCCAAAGGGGTTGAACCCCTCCCCCGAAAATCTGACTTGGACCTATCCAAAATTCATTTTGTTGTTCAGATTGACGACCTTGACAAAATATCTCAAAGTCATCAAAATCTGTGAGGAGTTTTCTGCATAGTTACCGTTCTTTAATCAGTTGTTAATGAAAAAAGAGTAAGATTAAATGTACAGATAAGTAGAATAAGATTTAATGTAATTCAAGTATAGTAGGTGTAACCACAGATGAAGAATGTTTGACGAAGTAAATATTTCAAATACAGTGTAGTATTTTAGATTTTATTTGACTTAAAAAATTTCAAAAATAAAATATTTTTATTTTCACAATCGAAACCACGAAATCAAATATTTGTCTTTCAAGAATCAAAATCATAAAATGAAATATTTCCGTTTAATAAACTGAAACACACACATGAAATGAAATACTTTAGTCTTACTTCAAGTATTGGGTCATCCTATAAGTCATAAGAGATGCGATTTTTTTCAATACATTTTTTGATCTAAAATTTAAGAGTTTCTATCGTCGAGTTATTAAAAGACATTAAAATACAAGTTTTAGATGATGGTGGTCAAAAGCATTTCTGATAAAGTTGAATGAGGTTTCTTGCTTCGTTTCATTATTCTCAAAAACTGTGTACCCCTATGTACCGTATAAGGCGAGTGATTAGTCACGTAAAACGAAAACTTCTTCTAAATAGTGGCATGTAAACCGAATAACAGATGTATTCCTAAAAAATTGGATTCCCCCTGTCCAAGAGACTGAGATTGGGGAAACGGAAGAGAGGGATGGAGGGTGGGAGGGAGGAAGGGGGAGACATTTTCCGTGGACCTAATATAGGGGCTCGATATCGAACGGTCCATCTTGAATTCAATAATCGGCCGATGGGGAGATACGTCCGGAATCGATTGAGTTAATCTTTACACAGGTAGCCGGGTGTGCGGGGTGATTTACGGTGGCCGGCGAAGGGCAGCGACGGGACCACGTTCGCCGTTCGGTCCGGTAGAATTTTGCGAGTCGCGCGATAAAGTTCGATGGGACGCCCTTTTGTCAAAACAATGTGTGCGCCGTGCCCGTGTCGCGTGTGCCTGGATTCGGGGAAGGGGGTGGTTCCAAACGGGTGGACGACGGGGGTGGGTGCGGACGATAAAGTTCACCGATATTAACATCTTCGTCGGTGCTGTAATTTTCGCCCCGGGTCTGATATACTGCAGCGTTTCGTTGCGGCGGTGCCCGTATTACGGCTAATATTTCTCTTTCGTACAGAACGAAAATTGAGTACTTTATAAGGAGGTAGGACATTAATAACTCGTACAGCCGGCTGGTATTTTCAGGACAGCTTAAAAGCCCTCGCCGCATCGATGATGTATTATATGCTCACAAAAGAACTGACACTTACCGCCGCGTGCCTCCTCCCTCTCTCTTTCTCTCTGTGTTTGTCCTTCCATTTTCCAACCCCTTTTGTTCATCCCCCTCTCCCCCACCATGTATTCGGCCGTCACGTTTTTTCTTGCGAGGAGCTCTGTTGTCTCGTACGTCGCGGCCCACCGGCCGAACCCGAATCGCTGCTAAACATTTGCTTTCCGCTAGAATTTTTTGAAACGCCATTTAAGGGGGTAGACTCCCGTTTTCAGGATTGCAAAGGTGCTTGATGCACCTCAAAGGTTCTATTTGTATGTTTACGAGTCGTAATTTGCATTACTCGGAAGCATAAAGTTGCGCATGTAGTTATTTCCATAATAACACACTGAATAAATTAAATATATACACTAGTTTATTTACCTTAGTATTCGAAAGGTACATTTTCACTAAAGCTTGGTAATAAGATAAATGATTTCGTACAGTCGATTCTAATTGAAATTAACTCTAGCCATTGCATTTTCTGGTGAACCTGACCCGCGATTCATACATCAATCATATCCGATTTTTTCACTCAGAGATCGCAACGCAACGCACTGCTACGAATTAACGGATGTATCATACGCATTCTAGATACCATATTTAGTACTACATGTCGCGTATAATAAATACCACTATTTAGGTGAGCAGTACGAATTTAACAACTTTTCCCTGCTAGTTGAATTCGTATGATGTGCACAGGTAATAAATATTACCTTAATTATATATACATGCACAACGTTCGAGTATAAATTTTTCCTACTTATAGTAAGTAGACTGCGAATTTATATGCGAAACAAAAATTGTCTGCCGTCTTTACAACATACAGAGACTACATATACATATCTTTTTTTCTTTCCTTAATTATTTTAGTAAGTCGAAAATGATAAAACAATATTTTCAGATTCTTCGAATATTTCCACTATTTTAATTTTGATGTGTTCAGTCTTGTCATAAACGCATAAAATCCGCTGTCTAATAATAAGGCATAAATTCAGGATACTTAAAAAAAGTTCAGAATTTCCTAGAAAGGTGAATGGATATGAAAGAATAATGTTTTTTAGTTAATTTGAATATTGATAGAAATAGTTAATTTGAATATTGTTAGAAATAGTTAATTTGAGAATTAACTACTGTATTACAGTGCATAATGTAAAAAGAAATATATGTATTTCATGCACGTATTGCATACGCGTATGCCTGTGTATGAAAAGGCTTTTAATTTAAATTTACTTTCGAATCAATACGAGAATGGATACTAGTGCCACCATTTGTTTTACTCGCAGCATTCGTAGTTAGGATATTTTATTAAACGCAACGTAAATTTTAACAAAGAGAAGTTATAGATTCCATGAATATTAAGTTGTTCGTTATAATTTTAAATAAAAATGCACATAAAATTAATTCAACTTTTTACGCGAAATACGCGATTATGGTAGTTCCGCAGGTGTGACGCCGCCAGCGAACGTATTAATCATATGCAAAGTGCATGTTTCTATATTTTATTCGGCAATGCTCTTTATACAATTATGAACGATATTTCCCTGATTTCGTTGGGCAACGTGTTGATTTATTTCTTTAATTCTTCTTTCAGTTTTGTATTCCGTATACCGTAACCACGAATAAAGGATGCTTTCATGTAGCAATAATTAGACAAAAAGTGCGGTGCAATGTAATGATTTTGCTCTTATTCTTATATTATTAAGAGTACAGCAGAAACATTATAAACAAATCGGGAAGGTGCAATTAAAGATATCGCGAATTAGAGAATGTAGTACATTATTTATCAAATGTAAACTTGTTCTGGATGAATTTTTCCTTGTGTAATCAGACATTTTTTTCTGGTGCTGTGGCACCGTAAGCAGCGTCACTGCGCTACGTCACAAAAACACTGGAAATCGCTCAACTTTAAAGATTTATACTTTTTGAACCATTGATCCTCCAGGATCGAAACTTGGATTTCTCACATCTTCTCGTCCAAATTTACTGGATACATAGGAAAAAAATAAAAATGTATTGGGGAAAGGCAAAAATTTCTGTTTACGCAAGGGAAAGACCAGCCCATAATCTTCGCTATTATACAGGGTATTTCATCTAACTTGACCATCTTATGTAAATATCTCGCTTATTTTTTATGATGGGAAGCAGGTCAGACTACTCAGTTACTTTTCAGTACTACTTTTGTCAGTTACTTTTTTCAAGATTTTACGCTCACCGAAGTTGTTTTTCTAAACGGGATTGCATATTTCCATTATGATAGTTTAACAGATCATTAAAAAAACAAAATTCAACGAGATGTGTGATATGTTGAACTTCGCGTGACCTCCGAAATTGAATTTAAAAATTGTGTAAAGTACGAAATATTGTTCTCTGAATATGTTTTTTGTTGTCTGGAAGATTTGAATTTCCTCTGTCGACGTTGTAATGTCAATTACCATTTTTGTGAAAGATTTTTCTGTAGATTAAGTAAACAAAAACTGACCAAGTTGGCAAGTTAAAACCGTTTTAAAACGGTTACGTAGGAACTGCGAGTGTATTCATTGAACAGTCCTCGCGCCCACTGGAAATTCGAATAAACGACGGATCCTAGCTCGATAAATTCAATGAATTCCGACGCGATCCTCAACAATATAGAACGCGCGACGTTTCCGTGCTGTCAGAGAACAATGGGCGATGATTGCAAAAACGGCGTTGAATACAGACACACACATACAAAACATACACATACAAGAGGCGTAAAAACCGATGTAATGACGATTCGTTATCATACCACGCTCCTGCCGGATTCGCGCTCTCATAAGGAATTTACGAGTGACCGGGTCGACTGAATCGCTACTTTTGCCAACAATCATATCATCAATCAGTGGACAAGTAAAATCATTCCAAGCGCTAATCAACACCAGCTTCTCGTATGTGTATATCCAGATGCGCGCATCGATCTTCCCCGCTTTCGATCCGAAACCCCCTCCAAACTTCTCAGAATAATCACCCTCAGTCGCGCATTAATCGCAATTTTCGTCTGATTACACGTATTTGCACTCGTAAATGAGGAAATGCAATTAGGACGCAATCATAGAAACAATCTGCACTGCATTCGTTCGGACTCCTACGAGTTCTACGCCTATGCCGCACCGTTTCAGCGATTTAGCTGGCCAAAAGTCGATTTCAAAAATTTACCTAAAGTGTGAAATTTTTGATGCTTGCTATAGTTTAATATATGGGGGACAATGTACTAATATGTTTTTTATCATTCAGGCACCCATGAAGTGCTGTACTTCATCGAAAGTTAAAGATTTTCGTAGTACGTGTCTTACTGCTAAAATTCGATGAAACAGTTTTTATATGTTTCAAGTAAGTTGTACACATTTCTTTCCAGTATGAAAGTTTTGCAAGTAAGTATGGACTATACTGTCAACAATTTTATGTCTTTTTATTGCATATCTTTTGGTAATTATTTATATTTCAACACGATTAGTATGTAAATAAGATTTGTTACGATTGTAACACTTTATGAGTAATTATGTTGTACATCAGGGTACGTCCGAGAATTCTTTTAAGCGCGGTTGTAATTGTCAAAGATTTGGGCTTACAGCAGAACAAAACAAAGTGGCCCGAGTATGCACCCCTTCTTTTCACAGCATTTTGTTTATCGCGCCAAACTGGCCTTGCATTTCGGGCGCGCACGCTTTCCAGACGTAAACACTTGAGATGAAATGATGTTTTTAAAATACAAAATGATACTATATGTGATTTGAAAACGTTGCGGGATCATTAAACATTATAAATAATTTTGGCCAGCTGAATTCAATGAAAAGGTTCGGTTCGGAAGCTTTTCGGCGCAAATGCCCAATTGTCACCACGATGTTTTGAACATTTCGCATAATCTGGCAAGAAAATGTTTCGAACAAAACTTAATCGATACTCGGTCATTTATAAATTCCAATAAAAAAATTTGACAAAATTTTTTTTTTTTAATAAAAAATATGATCATGTTAATTTGTTAAATGCTACTAAGTATTTTTTATTTCATATTGTTGTAGCTGATGTCAAGACGAATCCAATGACCTACTTAACCACGGCTTTAAGTCTTAAAATAATGCTAAAATAATTTTGTCCAGCTAAATGGGCCGTTTAGACCACTGTGTGCCGGAGCCATTTCTGACTCACTAATATTGGATATTTCACTAATACAATTTTTCGTATTTCGTATTGTTCGTATTTCGGTTGGGGGTACCTAGGAGTCACCAATAGCACATCATACGGAGGGTTAAAATGAGGCTAGTTAAGGTGAGGCATTTAAAACAGGACACCTGAACAACTCGTTTCTTTTTGGAGATAGAGCAAACTGCCTTATCAGACCAAACTTATTTGATATCGAAGGGCTGATCATCCGATGTTACTAGCTTTTGATAGGTGGAGGGCGTCAAGGAGATATGAAGGTCAACTCTGTTTTTTTAAATGGAGTATGTTTTTTCACTTACATTCTTAGAAAGTATTTCAAGACCAATACCATGACCTATTGGAAAGGTCGTTCAAGGTCATTGTCGCCATAGTCAGGATGCGTCATAGTTTAAAAAAAATATAAGCAAATTTTTCAACGTTTTTTCTATCGGTCCTAAGTTATACTTGATTTTTCTCATTTGCGGTTTCCCATGATTTTACAGAACTATGAAAGATCATCACCATCGCGGCTTACCTGAGCTAGTTGGTAATCTGAGTGTATCTAGGTGTGTATGCGAGTTTGAGTGACTCTTATGGAATATGTGGTAAGTTGATCTGGAACCTTTAGTATTAGTCTCGAGTTATATTTGTTTAAACAATTATATCAATAAGCGAAAGTTGCAGTATTCTTAAAATAGCTTTATTGAACAGTTGAGCGTAAGTGCATCGCATTAAATTCAACAGAAACAAAGTGAAGCTACGGATGGTGGGACCGGCACGAAATTACTTAATAAAAAGAGAAGCGATAAACAAGACAACACAATCGATCTTCGATAAGAGCAAACAGGCTCACAGACTTTGTGCGCGAGAAATCTCATCTCCCTCGGAGGATGCCGGTGTCCGGTAGAAAATTGATGTGAAGGGAATTATGTAACCAGAAATTTTTTGTCAAGAGTCCTTGATTAGGATAGAATAAATAAGAACGCAGAGTAACTTGTCCCAGTTCCCAGAATCACGCTGCACAGAAATGTTGTTCGATTCGGTAGAAGGCTACTACGTTCAGCAGACATTTCATTGTAATAATGTTTATATTGTGTGTGTGTAATAGATTTTTGTATCAAGTAAAATGCACAGTCACAGTCACAAAAGTTTCACAGCGTTCCTTAAAAAGATGGATCATTTTAGTGTGTGGGAACTGTCCCGATGATTTAGAATTAAGAAAACACGTGTAGCGTAAAGTCGAGAGCAAAGGTGAGGTGACATGCAAATACAAGAAGAAGTATGCCGAAATCTATGAAATAAAATGGATATCGCGTCGACCTGAAATTTCTGCTGGACGTAGAAACCTTCTACTAATTCGCATAGTATTTCTATATATTTCCTGAGCTAACGCGTATTTCTCCGTTGCTTCGTCAATAGCACGTAAGAAATATTAGTTCCGATAATGAACCGCTTGAAAAACTATTAGCTATCAGCTGAGTTATGTTTGATTTATCTCATTTACGGTTTTCCACGATTTCACGGAAACAAAGTGGAACTACTGATGGTGGGACCGGCACGGAATTGCCTGATAAAAAGAGAAGCGATAAACAAGACAACAATCGATCTTCGGAAAGAGCAAACAGGCTCACAGACTTTGTGCGCGAGAAATCTCATCTCCCTCGGAGGATGCCGGTGTCCGGTAGAAAATTGATGTGATGGGAATTATGTAATCAGGAATTTTTTGTCAAGAGTCCTTGATTAAGATAGAATAAATAAGGACGCAGAGCGAAGCGGCGCGGCGTGGCGCGACGGCTGCTGCGGCGCGGCGACGAGAATAGCGTAGAGAAAGAGAATGAGAAAGAGAGTCGAAGAGATAGAAGCTTTTCGAACTCTTAATTCGTCTGCGGCCAGCCCCTTTCTCGACAACCCCTCTCGATTCTCTGCACATCATCATCGAGGTGGGGTTGTAGGCGTACGGCCCTGGTCTCACGTCTACGGTAACCATGGGAACAGACGCGTAGCCGACGTCGACGTCGACGACGCCGTCGTCGTGTACTCGTCGTCGTCCTCGACAATCAACGGTGAACATACGCGCGCGTACGGGGGTGCGCACGACACACGCACACCTGCACAAACGTCGCCATGTGCATCGGCACGCGTTTTTCTTTTCGAAGAGCGTTACACGGTTACACCTCCCGCGCAAAGGCGGCACGTCCGCAAATAACATCTGTGCCCGTGGTTCCTAACTCGCTCGGAGCACGAGTTAGGTGCCTGAGACGACGCGACGGCTAAAACAAAACGCGGGAGAGACCAATATCAGTGTCGCCAGATCGAGAAAATCGAGGGGAATACAATTCACCCTCTCTCTCTCTGATGACCAGAGTAATATTGTGACCAGTCTACGGTCTTAGTGAGGGATGTTGGAGTATGCTCAAATGCTGGAATGCGATAGTGGAAGGGGAAAAGGAGGAGAGGTAAAACCGACCAGTTTTGGTCGTTTCTGCACCGGATATGCACGGTATGCACGCGCTACCGACGGAACGGAGTTCGATGTTCACTAGCGCGAACTTTGGATGTACCTGGCGAACATTTGTTTGCGAGATTGTCTTCAATAGTTCCATTCGGACAGGAATTAGTTAACTGGATCAAAGGGATACGTGCACATCCGCGTTGAAATTGTAATAAATAGGCGCCCCCTATAGATTGTCCCCTGGTTTGTCTGTCTCGCTTCTAGAATCCTGGCAATCTGAAGGTTATCTATAAAAATTTGTCTTGTGCTATTCATGTTGCTCAGATATATTTTTTAATCACTGAAAGCGAAATAACAAATAGTACTACAGAAAGAAACACACAAGACATGTTTCCTCTGTCATGGAAGAAAAATTTGTTTATTGGAATGGATAATTTAAAAAATACTTATCAAAAGATGTTAAAGATATGACTACTGTTCGGCTTTAGCGAAACACCCCGAACATTTGCGGTCTAAAAGTAAGAGAAGGGATTTTTAAAATGTTGTTTAACTTCCCCAGAAAGACGAAGCAGCCGCGGTTGCAATGCTGTAGAAATCGTATTGTTAATCATAGAGAGACGTGTGTAGCTTGGCTCGAATGATTCTTGCCGGTCCCAGTTCGGTGACATATAGCCTGAACGGCAAGAATCGCTGGAGAGCTGAGTACACACTACAGGCGATACTCTTCTCGCAGTGGACATTTATTGCTCTCCGGGTAATGCTTTATTCTAGGCCGTAAACACACTGTAATTTACGGATCCTCTTTCATTCTAGATTCTAGAAGACTGGTTCTTGTGATATTAGTATTTTATATTCTTCTTGGATACTACACATTGGTTCTGTTCTACAGGATACAGGACACAGAATATTGATTTATCAATACTAGCGGTGGAGGGATCGAAATTTCTATCAATTTAAACTCACTTTACTATTGTGAGAGAAGATATGAGAGCGCTCACGCCCGGGGTCTCTTTTGTCAGTATAGACAGAGACAGAGCATACCCAGTAGGGTGGAACGAAACATAGGGACGAAAAATTCTTTTTTTATTACTGGGTTCTAATAGTAAGCAGAAGTTGCCTTCTGTAATAATATGTAATCTGTTAAAATTTGAATACGACTTTTTAGAGTTCCACAAGCTAATCAAACTTTATTTTCATTGATTTTACGAATATTACTTGACTTTTTCAGTAGTTTAGCTTTTGTTTTTAACATTTTACCTACCGGAAGCCTATTAATCGGATTTTCAACAATTACTGTACCAAAAGAAAGCATAGAAATTTTCTTTTACATTGCAATCTTAAATAAAAGTATTAGATGACGTTATCGAGGGTGACTTGTTAGTTCACAATAAAAATTGCTGTTGCTATTGAAGGTTCCATTAAAAAGTGTTTAGCCATGTACCATAGATTTTTCGAAATCATGCAATAATCACCGGTCGGTAATGTGTTAAGAAATACACTTTTTTTACTATGAGGATTGTGTAAAAGAAGTATTTTGTTAGAATGATTATTTGTGGATGAAGATGATCGGGAAATGAATCAATAAAAATAATATATTACATGAGTTGTATTTGCTCAGTATATTATGACGTTCGACATCATTTTACATACTCATTTTAGAATATTATAAATTGACACTGCAGGAATGAAGAAGTAATAAACAATATACTTAAAGTTAGAAAAAAAAGTATTTAACAAATATAATAAAAATAATAAGGGCGAAATTAATTGGAACTGAAGTGTTACAAGCACTTGGAACTCTAATCTAATCTGTGCATTTACTTTGAATTAATTTTGGTTTCAAAAGAAGAGATAAATTTACGCGATTCAATTTTAGTCATTATAAATCTATCTCTCAGATGAATTTAAATGTTTATCTGACACAAACGAACTTGTGCAAACTTAATCTGAAGGATAAAAGGCAACTTTATTTCACTATTAGATAATAATCGTACAAATTTGCTTTTTTTCGTTCCACCCTAATACCCAGGTTTAGCATGGAACAGAACCTATACCCACTTTTAACTAAATCTGAGTATACTCAAGATTGTCTATTGCGTTATGGGCGGATGGACTTACGAAAGAATCTAACACTTTCTTGTCAGAATGGGACAACGACCGAATCATTAATCCTTGCTCTATTGGAGCCGATACGGCTCACTGTATGCTAATAATTCCTTAATGTGTAACTATTTATAATTTATGAATTTACATGCAATTTTACTATTTCGCTACGTTTCTATTTACCACTTTGACAAAGATGAATGTTAAATACGACTATAATATTAAATACAATTTAATTGAAATCCTGACCAGGGCCAAAATAAGGATTCACTAAAATACTTGACGGAGTCAGCCAATAAAAACGAATGCGCGCTTTCTGGACACGAACGAGTAAGGAATTTTTCACGAAAAACATCTGCTACATTTGTATCCTTCGACGATACTCGGCGTTACTCTCTGCGGCACAGATATACCTTTGTAGGTCGGAAATAACCCTGTAGGGTCCGAGGAGGACACTAGCAGGAAAAGGGTAAGCGACGATATCTTCTTTCAGAGGATCAAGGAGAAAGGGTCCGAGAGTCGGTAAGGAAACGCCGAGGAAAAAGGAATTCCGACGGTTTCGCGAGAAGGCTTCTACTCTAGCCTGTCCTCCCGCCTTCTCGCCGAACCTTTACCAAGTCTTCCGCCATTTTTGGATCTCTCTCTTAGTCTCTGTCTCTCTTTCTCTCCGCGTCTTTCGAAATAAACGAAAGCACACGTGAGCGAAAATTTATTATATCAAACGAGAATGTTGCTAATATCGACAAATAGCGAGGCGACATATTGTTTTAACGTTTCAAGAAATCAATCTATCTAGAATAATTGATCAGAAGACTGCACATTGTAAAGGAAAATCCAAATTTTATGCATCAATTTTAAGATACAAGGGCCAAATAACTTCTTTTTCCCTTTAATCATTTTAATGAGTTACTGTTTTAACCCTTTGTCGTATTTTAAGGAGTCACACTCGTCATGAAGGTTTGAAATAAATTCAAACAAATATGAATGTTACGCCTTTGTTTTTAAATTAAATAAAATTTGATTCGTTTGTGATAAATATTTAAGCATTCGAATAAATGTAGCCGTACAAAAAATATAAATTCTTAATATTTAAGCATTCAATTAAATGTAGCCGTACAAAAAATATAAATTTTCTTTTCTCCTCTACGACATTTTTCAGGACAAAGACGTTTTAATCACTGGAACTGTAAAGAAAATGACACGGAAAGGGGTCAAATGAAATGTACCTACCCATTTTTGTCATAAATGCATAAAACCCAAGTTGCATAAAATTTTGAGTACATAAGTTATTTTTTTTATCATGTAGAAGAATAAGTTATTCAGAACGATGATCTCGACAACACATTTGTAGGTCGTTCAGGTCGTTGACGAATATGTATGTATAACATTTATTTGGTCCCCTAATTAGGGTTACAAAATTTTCACAAAAACTTATACCCTAGATATTTATATTCCCTAACCTACTCTATCACCTTATCATTCCATCTCCACGTCACCTTCTTCCATCTCCCCCCTCCTCTCCTGCATCTCATCACGTTAGGTCGTTGACGAATATTTATAGACAATTATGCGTATCTATTTTGTTTTCTACGTATAACATGTTTCTGGTTCGGTGATAGAAAATATGAATTAAATCTTTTTTATATTTAATCTATATATGTATGTATAGTGATCACGTATAAATTACTTATGTGAGCCTGGTTGCAAAGTGGATTTTAAAGAATAAGCAGATTCGATTAATTTGTGAATCCCTCACGCGTATAGCTTTGTTGATCAGTAGACATTAAGAGAGAAACTCGAATCAAATAAAATCTTATTTTCTGTCTAAATTCTGTCGTATTTTATATGTTAGCATTTTTTGAAAATTTTCATAAGCCATAATTGCGTAAGAATCCGCAGTCTATTGTTCAAGTGGCACCATTTTACACGGATTTGTAATTGTTAATAACTAAAAAACGAAGCCGAAATCACAATTCTTAATTGTTCATTTTTGTCTTATACTGTTGTGGGGAACCACCTCTTAAATTTTCTTCAAGGTATGTTTCTATATTCCCGCGTATTTTTTGCATGTCTCAGGTCTCATAATTTGCACGTGCTTGTGCAGATATCGTCCAAATTTCATGCGCACGAATATATTCAAACATTTAGTTTAAAATAGTGAATAAACTACTGGTGGTTGACAATTATTTCTAGTTCACCGGTGGAAATGCATGGTAATAAAGAATGAACTGTTCATTTGAAACGCGCAAATTCCGTCTGATACGCATACACCTAATGCTGCTCGTTCATACAGATGGCGGCGCACAGCAGAACGAGTTTAATTTATGCATTTTGTTCGTACACGTAGGTCGAAATGTTGCAACCGATGGGATCGCGGGAGGTACACGATCATATTTATATGGAAATGCGGATACGCGCGCACCGGCGAAAAAAAAACGAACGGGAATTGATGGGGCAGAGGGTCGAATCAAAACTTGCATCGTGATTACATGCGGCATTCCGCTAAGCGTGCAAACCGATAACATTGTTAATTTCATTATATATATTCACCAACAAGTGTTGTTGCTTCGATTTCTGAACCGCAAACGCGTTTTCCAGCGGCAATTTTTCTTTCGATCAAATCCTTTTCTACATTTGCCGACTCTACTCTAATAGAATTTATGGTTTGCCAACAGTTGGGAGTTATTTGGGGTATGCAACGTTGAATATCCAACGTTGGGCCTTCAGTTATTATACTCGGTTAACTACGTGAAATTTACGATGATAATACTACATTCGCCCAACGAAAACCTGCCAACATTTAAATATGTATATCGTCTAACAGACGCCAGAAATGTTGGTGCAACCAAAAACATGTTATATTTCAAATTGATTTTTTTTCATAGTTCTGAATATACCTACTCATAATTTGTAATTTTTGCGTGATGGTTGATCCACCAAAGTTTTATCGTGAGCAGCCTTGGAATTTATTCAATTCTTTCATTTTTCCATTTTCCTAGGGGAAGGCAAGGGATAGTGCTCATGTAGTATGAAAAAACACTTTTCGATTTCTTCAGAATGGGCCTTCCTTTTGTAGATATTTTTATTTAAATTTACTAATACAGCGGTTCAAGTCCGACGTGGCTATTAAGTTTTTTTTCCATTTTTCCCAAATTTTTACCGTAGTAATACATTGTTGATGCGCATATTATTTATAATATACCATAAAAATAACCGTAAAAGAGAAAATCAGAATAATATGTTAGTGGGTCCAGTTGGCCGTTCGTATTATAGTAACGTTGGCCTTATGTTGGGTATGATCGTTGGCCTAACTGCATAAAAAGACGACATTTTTAACGCTTGCCCAACCCTACTAAATACCCACTAAATGCTACTGCATTTTGTGCCTTCGTTGAGGTATTCGTTGACAAATCGACATAATTTTTCGATGACAAAACCACTAACCATATCTCAACTAACTCCCAACCGTTGGCCAACCATAAATGCTACTAGGGGAATTAGTTGGAAGACAAACTGTTGACAGAAAAAGCAGACTCATAGCCGCAAGACGCATTTTAACAAAAGCTATACCTACAACTGAGCCGTAGCTGGCCCGATTTTTTCACCGACAATGGAATTTCCTGGTTGACTGACGGCTTAGTCGCCATCGATTTAAAGAGCGATCACCCGTAAATTCCCTTGCTCCTTTACATCGAATAAAAAAACTCATATATGCCAGCAGCATGTACAGTGTGTTCCTGAAAGCATTCTTCACAACATTCTTCAATGATCGATTCTACATGCTACTGTTTCGGAATTCTGCATATAATCGAAAAGTAATACGATCGGGTCGGCAAGTAAGTTTGATTGGCTTATGCAGGCAAGTGAATATGATATATCTTAAGATATAATATAAAAATCAATTTAATCATTATAATTAGACTGCAGATCTTATACATTTATGACAAAATTGACTGGCTGCAATTTGAAATAGTGAAAAGAGTAAAAAGAATGGAGAATATCGATACACATTATTTGTAAATTATTAAAACTATTAACCCTTTGCACTCGGAGCTATTTTAACTCGAAAATTAAACATTTCTTCCGACCTAGAATTCTTTGTATGTATATGAAATTGATATAATACCTCATACAATACTTAAATGTGTAGTAATCGATTAGATATCAACATATTTCACCCCTTGCCTTACAGTATCGTGTCAAACTCGTGATGAAGATTTTGAACAGAGTCTAATAAATATGTATGTATCTCCTTTAAACCGAGATGAAATTCTATTTCGGTTTTGTTAATGCATAGTTATTGAAGAACATGTAGGCATACAATAGATATAAATTTTCTTCATTTTTAGGAAATTACGAACTACAAAGAAAGTTCTAATCACTGAAATCGTAACATAAATCGTAGGGCAAGGGGTTAATAATGTAAAGAATATTTTGAATTGATTAAGAGTTGATTAAGATTGAATTGTTAAAGAGAGAAACAATTTTCATTTTGCATAAAGATCCCGAACTCTAATGATCAGTTTCTTATCAGCAACATTGGTGTGTTTGTATCCTTACTTTGACCCCTTCACTGCAAGCGGACAGAAACTTCGTACATCACAAGACTGCGGATTTTTATGCAGAATAAAAATTGTCTTCGTCGATTGTAAGGCACAGGAACCGTATACAAATTTTTTATTTTCTTGTAAAAGTATATAAAGTTGAAAATAATGTATCAACCTCGTTAAATAGTTTTAACCTTTCGGTTGTTTTGAATTGCATCTACCCATTTTTTTCCATAAATGCATCAAATCAGCAGTCGTCACTTTAAACTTTACTCGACACTATTCTTATATTTTCTTATACTATTCCTTATTTTTACCGCTCATATAAACTATAAAATATAAAAAGGAATATATATACAAAAATATAAACAGGCTGTTGCCGGACGGGTGGTACAACCAGGCAGGGGATGATTCTACATGTAAACATAAGTAAAAAAAAAAAGGAATAACTTTTTGTCGAGTCGTTTGACGCCTCGTTTGCGAGAAAATCGATTTCAAAGATGCAGCAAATATACGTGCTATTGATTGGGATCGTCTGACGCGTCTGATCATGACCAACCGATTCTACTTCCTGTGCATACTGAATCACGTAAACCCGTTTATTTTCTCGAAAACGAGGCATCGAACTAGAAAATGCTATTCCTTTTTTTCGACTTATTTTTACATGTAGAATCATCCCCTACCAGGTTGTACCGCCCGTCCGGCCACATCCTGTATATGTATAATTGATTTCGTCAATTATTGCTAATGGCTGAACCACCGGACGTGACGCTATCGATGCAGCGGAAAGGAATTTAATGCAACTTTACATATGTATAACATGAATGTTCCCTGGGAATAAAAAGGACAAGTCCAGAATAAAAGTAATACATCGCGAAATACCGATCTTTGATTCGACGTCACTCTCCCGTCGCGACATTTGTCTTGCTAGTACCCTTTTCTAAACCCCTGTGAATCTTCGCGATATCTGCTGATATCTCTTCCATAATGAACTGTCTATAGCCCACGGCAACAATGCGATTGCAAATGTTGATGGAAAGGAACTGTTGCCTCTTATCATACCAATCCCCCTTTTTTCAGTCTCGCCACCTTTTGTCTTTTATCCGCGAGGTATTCTTCCCTGTGATCTTGACGACTATATTCTCTTTGTCTGCTGTCACGACGCGACGAAAGACGACACAAGTTTTCTGTCAAATCGGAGACACGGCAACCATAAACGTCTATCCGCTCGCACGCAATGTACAAACGTAGACGGGTCATTCCACGCGAAAACGGACACTTTTTCCAGTAAAATTTCGGATTTTGTTCAAATTTAAATATGCTGTAGTCTTTAGTGACCTACGTGCGAATCTCTAAGGATTTTTCGATATCTAAACAATTGTTGATTTTACAGACGTGTAAAAAAACGTGTCACCCTTTTTTCATTGAATCATAAATCTAGGACTATCAAACCGATGAAAATGAGTTTTTGAGAGCTTACAGTGCAGTATTATTCTCTATGTATGTATTATTCTCTATTCGTAAGAACTTCTAGTATCTTACAAGTAGTGGATAATATCGAACTAATAGCGGCACACTTTGAATTTTCGATAATATTGTATACTATATAGAATGTAAAACATGCTGGATGTAAGAAAAAATGTATTGAAAGATTTTCGATAAAGATCTTTCCAATGTCACCTTCCCTCAGAACAAAATATATTATTTAAGCTGGTTCACCCAGGGAAGGAATGGCTGCGAGAATGCAGGGGCAGCCATACTGGTTGCAAGTCATCAGCGGCAGTCATATTAAGATGCAGTGCGGCATTTTATTTATCGCAACTCTAAAAGGCGGTAGAGATAGAGAGATTTTCCACCTTTTGTGAATATTGGAAAACTTGCACGTTAAACTAATTCGATTCTGCGAATTCTCACAGTAACACCCAAGAAGGGGACTATACTTTGCGGTCTCGAATATTATTACAGAGTCAGACATTGCAAAACCAGTTTTGCATGGCGCGATGAACACCAAATTCCATCGACAAAGCTATTGTACTTAACATAAAGATACCTCGTCTTTTACCTCGCGGGCCGACGAGGCGTTCGATACGCTTTACATACACATCGTGTTTGTCTACTAACGCGATCAAACTCCTACGTTGTGGGGGGTTAGTCCAAAAAATATACATGCTGGTGAAACGCAGTGGTACGTTCCCTGCATCAAATGGCCAAAGGTACACGTTGTTACGTTCAAATAAACTACAGTGATTTCCGCCATCGTAAGTCACGCCCCAACACCATGGCTTGCACCGCATTAGATGCTAATACAATGGTCACCATGACATTGTCGTGCATACCGCCACAGTTGACGTAACCTAATACGTCTTCTTTTTGTGTACGGTATTGTCGTACGACAGCGGAAACACTTGTTCCATTGCTGGAACGACAAACGAGTCGTGTGTCGTGTGTCATGGCACACCGCAGGGAGTTGACCGTAGTAACGTGCACCGTGATTTTGCCCTAACTGCGACCTGAGAACGTTCCAATACGTTTCTTGTCTACGTAGTGCTCCGGTGGGCATATGCTCCACATTTTGACGGTATCAAAAACTCTAAAGGAATATCCAAATACATTTGGATATTCATGAAGTATCTCCAAAATTTAATGGTCGTATGCTCCGTGCGCTAGTGATTCTGCAATGTCAGGTCATCTACTCTAATACGAAGTCGCGAATCTTATCACTAAATCTGAACTGTTAGGTGCGTTTTCCAATATGCGTATAGACGTGATCGTTCAACTATCACGTTCACTTTAATCCCGCCTTAATACAACGCGTTGGTATTTTTCGCGACGCTAATCTTTCGCGGTCTATTAATTAATTCGCGGCATGCAGTAAGAATGGCAAAGTCTACTGGTGGAGAGGACCGGTTCCTCCACTACCTCTCTTTGCCATTGTCAAAAACGGTACCTAAGGAAATCCAATTGACAAACCGTTGTGATTGTCTCACAACACTACTCGAAATTGCGAATGCCTACACCGCACCCGGCAGCCGTATCGCCTGTATGGGCCACTATTTCAGTGGTTCGTTGAAGCTGGAGCATGGGCGCCTGAAATGTCGAAAGATTCAAACACAAGCGCGATCCTTTTGCTGCGCAACGCTAATTCAACAGACAGAGATCCAAAAGACTACTTTACATTTTGTGCAAAATAATTATGCAAAGTTTAAACTCTTATAAAATTGACATATGTTAAATATTGCTTCAAGTAGGACTCAAAATGAAATACAATAGACAATCTATACAATCTATATTGAAGTTAATGGAAATCGCGAGTATCTCCACAACGCTAACTTTGATCTCTGTTTAAAAAACTAATGCAACACGCGTGGTTGTTTCGCAACGCTACTGCAAATCGCGGACGGTGCCCATCTCCGCTGATCGTTGACGCGGCGACGCCTGCCCATGTAGACAACTAACTACTTCAACGAAAGAAATGAATGAAATGACTTCGAATCCTAAGATGCGAGGCCATTCTAGTTGCCCTCTTGAGCGACAGTTTGTCGGGGCCACTTCGGCATATAGCCTCTTCTTTTTCTTCGGCGTAACCCTAATTCGCGCGCGTTCGCGTCCGCGTCTGCGAAAAGCTATACAAGCAGGAAGAATCGAGCACGAAGCATCAATTCGAACGTCATGCCTCGTTCGATTTAGCTTCGAGACAAAACTTCGAGCTCTTCCAGTGACTTACTACCGCGCAAATCTCGGCCTACCCGACAAAGAAAGCGGTAGCCAGCCCCGGCCCCTATCTACTTAGAATAAACAGTCACACCAAGAAGGCAAGCTACCTACCTACCTAGCCCTATATTTAAAAAGTTGCAAAAGACACAAGCTCTCCAACACATTCACAACACAATCTCCACACAGACGCCAGGGTGCAACAGCCTAACACCTAGAGACTACTAACGTCCCCGGAACGCCTCCGACACCCTAACGTTCGAATCACAAACACACTCTAAGGTACGTACCAGTTTCCCTGAAATCGATTGACGATGTTAGTGATCATTGCGGGATAAATCGAAATAACAGCAGAATTAACACTGGATTTAATTACGCGCGTAATTTTTCATATTGCATGTCATTCTTAATGAATTGAGAAAGCTACGCGCGCACATATTCTACGAAGATCCATATAGCATGTTACAAATCGACAGGAATATGCGTTACCGAATCTAGTTTGAACAACCGACGCAATTCCACTGCCTAACAACACACACAAGTGCAAAATACGTCGTGCACGATCCACTAACCATTGTCAGTCGCCACACATATGATTAAAAAATAATATTCCATGTGCCCGTTGCTCTCACCCTTCCGAGTAGCACCTGAGCACGCGAGAGAATTCGAGCAACGAACAGGGAATCTTAATATCCTAAAAATCCTAACTAAAAGAATCTGTTAGATTTTATACGGGCTAATGTTCTTGAATTCTTAAAAAATGGCTCTACTTTGAATTTAAAATTTAATGTTGATTTACAAATTAAATATTGTATTACTGAAAAACTGAAAACGGTAGTGGAATTATATTGTCGAGCAAAAAGAGATTAAAATGATTCTAATAAAGATTTTCACTTATTTATTTATTTATTGATTTATTCTGATACTTTATGAATATATTTAAAAACCCTCTAGAAACGAAAAAGTACTCTACTAAATGTAAAGTAATCGTCAAAGGTTAATTAATTAAGTAATTTTGCTTTGTCTGAAGAATCGATCCGTCGCGAATCGTCTTTTTGTACGTGGTATCTAATCTAATGTTTCTGAACAATTCAAAATATAATTTTAAAATACACACGATTACCTCAATGATAAAAAGTGACTCTAATAATTGTGTTCTAAACTATGAAATTGTTGATTTATAAAAACAAAAACATGACGTACAAAAAGACCCTACCTAGCTAGGAAACAAATTACTACCCGCGAGAACGCCTGGCGTTCTCACGGTCACTGTACTCGTCTAAATTATCTACGAAAGAAGTAGAATAATAAAAAAGATAGTTGTTTATTCACTTACTGCTTGCTGGGAGGATAAGAAGCTGCGTTAGAGACCTGAAATCAAAAAATGAAACAAAAACATATTAAAATCGATTCGTACAATTTCGTTGGCATATAAAAACATTTTAATTTAAATGCTATTTAAATGATTTTCGAAATAGAAAGTGTAGGATTCATTAATACTTTGAAAGGAAGTGTTCTATAATAAAGATTAATTGTAAAAATGTCTTGGTACTCACATTCTGTCCCCCTTGAAGACAACACAACACGTTGCTCTCAATCTCAGTATCGATGTCGTCAAGGTAGGCAGCATTAGGCATCCAATATTAGGCAGCATTAAGCAACAGGTTCAAAATATTCTATACCCTTAGGGCTCTGTAACAGAAAGAATAAATCCATTTAATCTCAATAGGAATTAAATAATTAAAGTTGAATATTTATTAATTGTACTTACGCTCACGTCCTCTCCTGCTTGAAGAAAGCACCGAGTAGCATCGAGTAGTATCCATGGATTCTTCTCCCTCGGAATCTGTAACAGAAACAACAAACTCATTAATTTCAGTCGACCAACAGCCAGAAACTAAATGAGAATTAGTAATAAATAAATAATTCAAGTTGAATATAAAATCAAAATTAATTTTAACGGAAATTTTAAATAAAATCGATATCTATTGCACGACACGAAGTCAAATACAAATGATCGTCGCAACACAAGAGTAAATGCGAATTAATAGAAAATTAATAATTCAAATTGATTATTTATTAATCTTTCATTAATGATATGTATAAAGATGTTCGATAACATAGTATAATTGGAAATATAATTTATACTCGCGCTCACGTCCTCTCCTGCTTCAACCATGTACACCATGAAGCTGTCACGCTTTCGATTATCGAAAACAATGTGAAGTATCGATCTGGGCAATGAATATGGTCCTTCGATCGATGGAATTTTTCCCGCGGTATCTGTAACAGAAAGAGCAAAAGAAACAATCAGAAATAATAATAAATAGATAATTCAATTTGAATAGAAAATCAAAACGGGAATTAAACTAACTCGTTTTCTATGGGACGACACGAATCAGATACAAATGATCGTCGTAACACAAGAGTAAATCCGAATTAATAGAAAATTGATAGTACAAATTGATTATTTATTAATTTTCATTAATGATATCAATAAAGATGTTCAATAACATAGTATAATTGTAAATACAATTTATACTCACGCTCACGTCCTCTCCTGCTTCAACCATGTACGCCATGAAGCTGTCACGCTTTCGATTATCGAAAGCAACGAGTAGTATCGATCTGGGCTATGAATTTGGTCTTTCGATCGATGGATTCTTTTCCCGCGGAATCTGTAACAGAAAGAGCAAATTCATTAATTTCAATTGACCAACAGTCAGAGACTAAATACGAATTAATAATAAATAAATAATTAAATTTGTATAGAAAATCAAAATTAATTTCAACGGCTAATAAATAACCTTTACTCGACACAAAAATAAATCCGAATTAATAGGAAATAAATAATTCAAATTGAATATTTATTAATTATTCGTTAATGGTATTAAGAAAGATGTTCAATGTCGCAGTATAATTGGAAATATAATTTATACTCACGCTCACGTCCTCTCCTGATTGAAGAAAGTGCGCCATGACGCCCATGACAGTACGTCGCGCTTTCGATTATCGAAAGCATCGAGTAGTATCGATCTGGGCTATGAATTTGGTCTTTCGATCGATGGATTCTTTTCCCGCGGAATCTGTAACAGAAAGAGCAAATTCATTCATTACAATTGACAAACAGTCAGAAACTAAATCAATTAATAATAAATATACAATTCAATTTTAACATAAAACCAAAATTAATTTAAACGGAAATTAAACGAACTTGATTTCTATCGCACAACACGAATTCAAATTCAATTAGTTGTCACGATTCAAGAATAACATATCGCGAGAAGGTAACACGATTCGAGAATAAATTTAAATCAATAAAAATAAATAAACAAGGTAAATAATCTTGATCGCCGCGCATGCGCGAAAAATTTTGCACAATATTTCACCACTGTGTTTGCCACCTACTCGGCGTTGCCAATCTCGTTACGGAATACTCCCTAGGCGCGCACCTAGCGGAGTGGAGCGCAGCAGTGCGCAGTCATGCGCAGTATTATTCATATCAGAGATGTTCTCTCTGTTCATATTGACCACGGACCTAATATTGACTCTCTCGCTCTCTATTTCTACCGATACCGATATTACCGATACGGTGGAATTCGTGACAAGGACATGGTCTCGGACGTGAGACAAAATATATACTAGTCTAAAAAATGTCTACAGATTTTTTGAATATTGATGGTAATATTAAAAGGATTCAGAAAGAAACTTTAACCCCATATAAAATAGCAACTGTTATTTTAATTAAGGAATATTGCAATGAAACAACTAAAGGTAATACCAGATATGTTTACTATAGGTTTAAGAATCTGTTATAAACAAACATATTATTATTATATGTATTATTTTATGTTTCATAAATGATAATAATTACAAGAATTGTATTATAATGAATTGTTTCATCTTTTTTTAGCAATTGTTGAAAGACGTGACTTTTGTTTGGCAGCACTGAAATTGATTCAAGTAAGTTTTTTCAATCGTTACAACAAAGAAAGAACTCGATGACTCGAATCTCAAGGGAAGAATTAAAATCTTTACGATATATAGATTTCGACATACAGGGGGTTTGTACAAAAGTTAATAATTTGCTGATTGTAATAATTTTAAAGAAAGAAAAGTTCAATTTTTGGAGATGAGTTGTTTATTAGATAGCTATAGTAAATATAATCTACTAGGCTCTTACATATTATTATTACATATTAATGAAATTTGTTTAGCTTCCACACTTGTGGAAAATAATTCGAGTTAAAGGAAGTTTTATTTTAATTTATAGACATTTTTAAAATGCAGCGGAAGAGAATGAACAAAATGTTTATTTTATAGAGGTTTTGGAGTTATCGAGGTTTGACTGCATAACACGATATTTTTTTCCTTATACATTATACTACTAAGATTTATCAAAAACTTCTATAGTTGAATTGTACATTTTATTATGTTAAGTATAGGATATTATTTTCCATTCTTTTTCAGTCGCCAGACATGGATCTGAATGCGCTTTTAAATGTGTTATATTCTCCTGAATATGTTCTACATCGATTTGCACACCGATTAGAAGTGCAGTTAAATGTTTTAAAAGGAGAAGGAGTCGAAGGGTTATTAGATTTATTTGACAGTGTAGGACGTCTGATGAAATCAACTTTGGACCATTCTCTTTCTTTACCTGCCTTAAATAAAAATTCTGTTCTTGGATTGTACATAAGAAGAGTTATTATATTTTTCGAAAAGTTACCTTTCGATCAAGTTGTATCGCTTTATGAAGCTTTAAAAAAGTATTTAGATAAAAAGGCAAATACTTCAGAAATTTCTGACACATCTACGGGTTCTAAAATAGATGACTTCTATGCAAATGAGTAAGAATTTTTAACATCTTTTCTGAGTATATTTCTTTCTTACTAGAGTTTTGATATTATACTATTTTACATTATTAACAGAACGAAAACAACTTGGGGTGGAAGACAAGCTGAATTACTTGTTGCGCAACAAGCGCATGCGTTACAGACTGATGAGCATAAAGCGATGTCTCCTGCAGAATTACAAGTCCTAGTGCGAGAACTATTAAATTCTAGTCCTTACTATGCTGAAGCTGTGAGTACTGTTTAGTAAAATAAATAGTTCTCATGTTTTCGATCTAAGAACATTCATTTTTCTGTGTACCTTAATGTGTTTCAGCATTACTTAAGTTATTTAAACTGCTTACGAGTAAATGAATACTGTGGAGCTATTGAAAGTCTTTACCATTGCTTCGATAGATTGGCACCTCTGGAGAACCGTTCAGCACCTGAAGATAAATCTCGTATTTTCCGATATGCGGCTCTTAATTTAGCAGTTCTACATGCTCAATTTAATCATAAGTATGCATTTGTATAGTTATGTTCTCATTATTTGGTACTGAAAAATAATATATGAACAATCTTCTTTTATAGGGAAGTAGCACAAGCTGCTTTAAAGGAAGCTATTATGATAGCTCAAGAAGCAGGAGATAATGTATGCTTGCAGTTGGCGCATGCTTGGATGTACCACCTTACTACCGAACAAAAGTACGTGTTAATATTACTGTAACTGTAATCGTGCTAATGTTTACATTACAGTATTTCAATTAGACAGCAGATTTTATGCATTTATGACAAAGATAAGTAAGCGTAATTTAACATAGTAAAAACATTTGAAACATATTAAATATATTGTTATACTATTTCCAATCTATTCAGGTGGACAACTTTTACTTTGCATAAAGATCCGCTGTCTAATTATAATAGTACTGTCATTGTGCAGATATGTGACATTTATTATTATCTGTATTACACAGAGGTTTACTTATAGAAAGATCAGTTGGCAAAGCGAGTATGTTAGGAATCACTCATACCACTGGTTTGGGTCTCATTGCGTATGCCCATAATTCTGCTTTGGAAGCTAAAAGCCCGACGCAAGTGTTTGAGGTATAGACTTGTTAGAGGCGTGCGAGAATCCGAAAATGTCAGGTACCTGATGGTCGAGATGGGTCGGGAAGGCATCGAATCGAAACAAGTCGGGTTTCTCGAGAATCCTGATACATTCGAGAACCCGAATGTGCTCGGGAATCCCGAATATTCCCAAGAACCCGTCCCGATCCCTAATAATATTCTCACACATCTTTAATACTTATACATTTAAAGCAAAATTGAGAATTTTATAAACACTTAGGTAGTTAAGTTTTTCGGTAGTTAAAAGCGCTAGATAACAGATCAATCAAGGCGCAATCGCCCTCAAAAGTCTTATTTTTATGTTTACGAGATGTAATTTGCATTACTTGCAATGCAAATTACCAGGAGTTAGCGAAAATTTTTTCAGGATCGGGACGGGTAATTCCGGGTGATTCCCGAAAAAGTATGAACTCTTGCAAGAGTCGGGATTCTCTGAAATAATTTATTCTTTGTATATTTATAAATATATTATATATTTAATATAATATAGTCCATCATAATAAAAATAGGACTTTTGAGGGAAACAGCGGTTTAGAATAGTCTAGATTGATCTTGTATCTAGCGCTTTTGACTACTGAAAACCCTAATCTTTGCATTATTGAGAAATGAGAAGGCACATCCCGCACCGTTGCAATGCTCGAAACGAGACTACCCTCTTAATAAAGACGTCAATATAGGCTTTTACTTTATTCTAGACTCTGATGAAATCGGACGTTTTAAATTGTCAACATTCCATGACTGATTTGATGTCAATGACGTATACCGAAAAATCTGCATTATGGGCATATTACGGTAAAACTGAAATGTCGTCAGTTTCTGCGCAGTTACTTCTTCTACACAATACAGGAGATAAAAAACAGCCCATGTTCAATGGTCCGTCTACTTGTCAGGCTGTTGTTAATGTTGCAAATATTTTAGTCGAGTTTGGTGAATACTCTTTGGTTGACATTGTACTTGCTCATGCCAAGGAAAGATTTCCTAATGAACCCTGCAATAAGGTATCATTTGCAAATTACTGTTTTTATTTATAATAAATATGTGTTTCATACGGTACTCTCACATTTACAGATATGGATGCTAAGCGAGCAACTTTACATATTTACTCAGTTGATAAGACACGAAAAATGGAGTGAATCTGCAACAATAGCATCGAATATTTCAAGTTTAGATCCTTTAGAAAGTAAATTCAGGTATGATGAAAATGAGATACTATTTGTAAAATATTATTTTGAATTTTTCAATTTTTATTCTTAGGTTAGCAGAAGTTTGCTTAGGAAAAGGAGATTATCCAAAAGCCGTGGAATGTATCAACAGTATTGAAAAATGCGAACACATAACACCACAAAATAGAATAAGAGCCATGCTTTTATTGAGTCAAATAATGTATGCGTCTGGTTCGCCAGAAAATGGAATGGCTAGAGTCAATTCCATAGTGCCTCTTAATACCGCATTAGAATTGGCTGTACAAAATCATTTATCTTATTATCAAGCTCTAGTTAAAATGCACCTTTCGAATACTCAGGTAAGTAAACTAGTGTATATTCTTAATTTATTCAGTGTGTTATTGTTATTATATATTATTTTATTTTTCCAAATAGCTGATCATGGGCATGCCAACGTTAGCTTTAAGCTTAGTGGAAGAAGTTATTACTCAAATCTTGGCTCATGCTGGATATTATGATCAGGGTAGAGCGTTCGTTTTATACGCGAAATGTTTAGTTGCTACAGCTCCTGCACGCGGCAACGCGCGGAGAGAAGTTATTTTAAGGGCCATTAAAGCACTTTCCAAAGCTAAAGACTGTTTTACAAATGTTGAAGCTTATGGAAGACTTCGGTCTACGTTATGTCTAGCATCGTTGTTATATCATGAAATAGATTTGAAAACTGAACGAAATCAATGTGCTTTCGAGTTTCGCCAACTGGATGAGCAATTTCTCACGAAATTAAACAGTATGTCTTTATATTAGAAGAGAAAATCTGCAGGGAAATATGTCTGAAACCTTTTTTGTATCGTTTTTGTATATTCCGATATTAAACATTGTGGAACATAATATTATTATGTCGAATTCTATTCCTTAATCCTTACCGCACTTGGTAATGTGTTTTCATTATTTCGAAATGAATTACAAATTATGCAAATTATTATAATTGCACTCTGTCATTCAGTAATTCAAATAAAAAATTTTAATAACATGGTTACATCATATTACAATACTTCTTAACATACTCTACATATAGCGCATATCCTATTTGTTTTGCACCGAACATACATTACATTCTCTCGTACTTTTATTCGCTCACATTCATACTAAATGAATTACCACCAAATTCTATAGATACAAATTTCTGAAGGTGAATTATGTTTTTAACTACCAATTTCCACAGTTTTCATTGAGACCAAGTAAAACTGACAATGAAGTACGTGTTAACACTTCACTACGTACAATAATAAGGAAACTGCTTAAAAGCAAATGTCATAATGTAAATTGTTATATACAGAGTTTACAATTTGACCTCTTCGCAGAAGATTATAATTGATTGCGTAATAAATATATGCTTTCCAAAATACTTTACGAAGGTTTACTTCTTTATATTTGTTATTTCAGACGACTTAAAGGTATGAATTAAATCAAAATGATTTTAAAGCTGTTCACTTTATGACATTTTTGAAACGGTTAAAAAGTCTTTACGTAATCATAGAGCGATACATATTATAATCATTTGAATAAAGGAATCTTATCAATACTTCACCTTCCAATTTTAAATTAATATTTTCTACTCTTAATCAAACATGTTCAAAAAATAATAACTCTAATACATTGTCCAGTATCGGTTAGAATTTTGTTACCTGTTGTGTAACAAAGCGTTTCTTTTGAACATGTAAGATATTGTTGGTGCTCCTACATCTGTGCAATAAATTTGTTTTCTCTGAACTTATTGTCTTGAATATGGTTAGTTCTTCTCTTCCTTCTTTTCAGCTCCATCCTCCTGTTGACTTTGATTTTGACTTTGGCTTTGGCTATCTCGTTCTGCAGCCATCTATAATTAAACAAATTCAATAGAATCGACGAAGTTTTCAAACTTTATCGAACAAATAATGAATTAAATAACGTACTTTTTTGTATGCCATTTCAAACAGTTTAAGACTTGCTTGTTGCAAATCGTTAGACTGCTTCTTAATTTCTTCTGGGTCTACCTCATCTTTCTTGGCTAATGTATCCCGCATTTTAGTAACCAGCCCTCTCAACTGATCACACTATATACAAAAATTGAAATTATTACTATACTATATATACATATATATATATATTTATACAACTTATATGTTTACCCCTTCTTGTGGTAATTGTGCTTTGAATTCCTCTAATTTAGCTTCCGTGTCATGAATAATTCCTTCAGCTTGGTTTACAGCCTCGACTCTTTCTTTCTTTATCTTATCTTGTTTAGCATACTGTTCAGCATTCTTAACCATGTTCTCAATTTCGTCTTTACTAAGACCACCACTTGATTGGATAACAACTATACGTTTTAAAAAATAGAAAGTTTATAATTTGCTCGGTAAACATAAAAAAATGTATACAGTACGTCCGTTTTAAATGTCTATACCTTATTATTTCTGTAACTATCAAAGATATAAAAAAAAATGTTTCAGATACTACGGTATGGTATCGTAGGAGGCATATCATGATAATAATTGTTTGACCTTGAGTTAACTTTTCGTGCATTTTTCTGTAGCTAATATTGAGATGTTTTCAAAACACTTCCTAAATACTTTATGTATGTATTTGGCACAAGTCGTCGTCGAGTTTTAACTTTCTAAGTTCTTGTGCCGGCAGCATTAGCGTACGGGTGTGTATGTGTATAGTTGGAAGTGTATTAAAATTTCCTCAACGAATAAGTAGTGCATGTGCAAGTATCACTTCAAATGCTAATAAAGGCGGAAAATTAATTCCAGATTACAGAAATGTATTCGTAACGATGGAAAATATGTTGTATGGTAGTCACCTTAGACCTACACTGAGTACTAAACACACACATAAACGGTTCTTTTTAGAGCCATCATGATATACAAAGTCTGGCCGAACTACCTCCGCGCGATGTACATTGGGTAACGCTAATGCTGGCGGCACGAAAACTTTGAAAGTTAACTACTCGGCAACGACTTATGCAAAATACATGTTTAGGTAGTGTTTTAAAAACATCTCAATACTAGCTACAACTGCAATATGCAGATCAGGACACTACGATCTTGCCAGCTCGCTCACTCGAATGTCAATGCGGCTACGAAATTCAAGATACTGACCATGTACTATGGCAAAATGTCCCATATTTGAAGTACAAAGATCAAAATTTATCAAGCAATTGCAAAAACTACATCTTTTTTCTGCTCTCATGTAATGTCCTACTCTCCAGACCTACAATGGAGATATGTAAACTGATCTACTCGTTTCTGAATGGCTGTGAGTTAAAGATTTAAGAAAAGACTACATCTTTAAATTGCTTGTGTAGTAGGCATACGACTATTTATAATTTCTATTGTATTATATAAAGTATCATAATGTATTGAAACGTCTGTACCGTACTGCAAAATCTCTTCCTTGAGATTCAAATTGCATTAATAAAAAAAAACTATACGGTTCCATTTAAAGATTTTAACGAGACCTTCACAGGATGTGCCAACAGTATCTTAAGGTCAAACTATCATCATCGCGATTTGTCCCTCACGATGCCATACAACTGTCACCTGAAACATGGCTTTTATGTCGATGATACTTACGAAAATAATCACGTATAGGCCCTTCAAACGAACGTACTGTACGTGTATATTACACAATGTTACAAACTTTGTTGTTCTTTTCCAGTGCCTTTGTCTCTGGCAGATACGTGAACAATGCCATTGGCATCGATATCAAATGTGACTTCTATTTGTGGTACTCCTCTCGGTGCGGGTGGAATACCAACAAGAGTAAATTGTCCCAAAAGTTTATTGTCATTAGCCATTTCTCGTTCACCCTGATGAACTTTAATTTCTACTTGGGTTTGGCCATCAGCTGCTGTGGAGAATACTTGACTTTTCTTCGTAGGAATAGTTGTGTTTCGAGAAATTAATCTTGTAAAGACACCGCCCAACGTTTCGATACCTATAAAATAGATAAATAAAAAATATTAATATGCGACGCAAATATAATCACGTTACTGTACGCAAAAATTTGTAGGAGTAAGTATGTATAACTCAGTATACTATTTTCTTCACTATTATCAGAGAGAAGATTAGTTATGAACATCATAGTGAAACAAGTATTTTTATTGAATTATTAAAAATATACAGGGTGTCCCGCGACTCAACCGATTAGGAGGTGATTCTACATCAGGCGTGGGCACGGGCGGAGCCCCTCAAACGCCTGCTTCCCCCACCAAGCTTCCTTTCGATGGCGCTCCTCGTGGCTCCGATGCACGAGGCCTGCGCACTGCTTGCGACAAGCGAAACGCGTCCTTCCTACTTCCTACTATTCCTACATAGTAACCAATAGTAACGACGGATGCTAATGGGGGACAGTGGGCGCTACGGTGGGAACAGTTTTGCCTCAGTTGAGGCAAAATTGCCCACGCCTGTTCTACATGTAAAAATGAATCGAAAAGAAATCGGCAACACTGTAATCCGTTGTCCATGAGTCGCGGGATACCCTGTATATATGTAAAGAATAATTACCAAGCGAGAGTGGAGTAACATCCAGAAGAAGTACATCGGTTACATCTCCAGCAAGTACACCTCCTTGAACTGCAGCACCAACAGCTACAGCTTCATCAGGATTTACAGCTTTTGATGGTTGCCGGCCAAATATTTCTTGCACCGTTTGTTGAACCTTAGGTACTCTTGTCATACCTCCAACCAACAATACTTCTCCAATATCAGACTTTGCTACTTCAGCATCAGAAAGTGCTTTCTGACACGGTTGGACGGTACGTTTAATTAAATCGCCGACTAAACTCTCGAATTTACTTCTCGAAAGTTTAATGTTCAAGTGCTTCGGTCCACTAGCATCCATAGTCAGGTAAGGTAAATTTATATCTGTTTGAAGAGAACTAGACAATTCTATTTTTGCTTTTTCGGCTGCTTCTTTCAACCGTTGCATAGCCATAGCATCCTTTGCTATATCTAAACCTTGCTGTAAAAATAATTACACATGAAATATATTAATGCTAATTTAGCATCAATAATACAAATTATTTTATTCGAAATTACATACATCTTTCTTGAATTCTGATACCAAATAATTTACTAAAGTATTATCAAAGTCCTCTCCTCCCAAGAAAGTATCTCCGTTTGTGGATTTTACTTCGAAGACACCCTTTTGAATTTCTAAGATTGAAATATCAAACGTACCACCTCCCAAATCGTACACTGCAATGCTGTGAAAGGTATACTTTTAGAATCTTACTTTTTATACATTAAAATAAGTTAAAAAATACTGAATTAGTCAGTAAATCAGTTCTCAGCATGTTTAAAAAATGCTAAGAGACGAAAAATAGAAGCATCATTCTAGATTTTATATATATATATATATATATATATATATATATATATATACACACACACACACGTATGTATCTTTATTAAAAAAATAAGCAATATAATTAAGGGTAATTATTTACAAAATTATCAATTAAAAATCAATCTCACTCCGTCAATTATCGAAAACGAAGATCGAATGACGGAATTTTTATTTCGGAAACTAAATAATAACCTAACCCAAATCTAACTCAAACTTTAAAAATTTTTTGCGAATATCTAAAAAACTAAAGTAAACCGTCAATTGTATGTAAAAGAAAAAGTTATTAAAAATCGGAGAATAGTACCACTTTGTAAATAATTACCTAATTAAGTTTATAATGTAACTGTAAAAATGACGATTCTTACATTTTGTCTTCAGTTTTATCCATGCCATACGCAAGAGCAGCTGCTGTTGGCTCATTGATTACTCTAAGCACATTAAGACCAGCGATCTGGCCAGCATCTTTCGTTGCTTGTCTTTGCGAATCATTAAAATATGCAGGAACAGTAATTACAGCATTTCTGACTGAAGTACTTAAATATGCTTCTGCGGTTTCCTTCATTTTCATGAGTACAAATGCGCCAATTTGGCTAGGAGAGTATAATTTACCATCCCCTCCTTGTACCCATGCGTCACCATTGGAAGCTCGAACAATTTTGTAAGTCACAGTTTTCCTAAAATTTTACATATTATTTATCGCTGTACAGGAGGACGATATACTAGCAATGACGCGCAGATATAGTAACACACACATGTCTTTTTTCACTTCAGGATCCTCAAACTTTCGTCCAATTAGACGTTTCGTAGCATAAAATGTATTCGATGAATTTGTAACAGCTTGACGTTTAGCTGGCATACCAACCAAACGCTCTCCATCTAAAAGTTTTCAAAATCTTATTTAAAAAGTTAAAATCCTTTTTATAAAGAAAAGGTGATTCTAAACTTCCAGTCCTTATAACTCTGAAGGTTTAAATAGTAATGAGGAATTATAAATTTGTCCGTAATTCTCAGGGCAATGAGTTCTATAAATCTATGCAATTCGATCGAAATGCATGATTTCTTGTGTACAACCTCAAAACCCACTTCTGAAATTAGTACATAAAGAATACATGTTACAATAATTTCAAACCTTTAGTAAATGCTACATAAGATGGAGTCGTTCGCGAACCCTCAGCATTTTCAATTACTTTAGCTTGTTTCCCTTCCATTACAGCCACACATGAGAAAGTTGTTCCAAGATCGATACCAATAACAGCGCCTTTTACTTCTTCCGATCTATAAAAATAACGTATCTTTTAAATAATAACTTATGTTACTTCTGTAATTGATTTATTCTCGTAAGATATAATGTAATTAACCCGATGAAATGATACATATTTATAAAACTCAAATTTAATAGCGTAATGTGTAATAAAATATACAAGAAAAATATTTTTTATTTACTTGTATCGATATTGTTGTAAATTTGTAGCATGTTGGGGTGCAATGTATGCAGGAGCTGCCACCTAAAATATATTTAAACACATTTTAAATACTTCGAATACCGATACATAGCTTAATATTGATTGTAAAATGAATCACTGTTAATCAAGATAAATATATTAACATATTAAGTAAACTTTCGATAACTGCAATTAATATACAATAAATTAAATAGAATATAATAGAGACCATTTCAATAACTTTCACAAAACTTGGATTCAAGTGTGAAAAATAAATCGTGTGAATCACGTGCCGGCTATAAGGCTTATGTTGCCTCATACGTTTATACAAAAAAAGATACATTCAATACGTACAAAAAGGAAAGTATATCACGTATATTAATGAAATCAACAATACACTATATAAGATAGTAAAATTAATGATAGTATTATAGCAATTATACATGCGGAATATTCGGCGTAAGAAGTTGCGGACGATACATGTACATCGCCATCGGACTTACATTTTTAAGAATCGTGCTGAACTGTTGTTTTCTAGCAATGTCGCAGGTGACACCGCTACAGCTTCGAGTTAACAGCTTTGCAGCAGTTAACATTTTGATTTTTATGTGTTATATATCGTCCAATTTAACAAAAAGCAGCAAGGAGACGCGATTACCCCAACTTCACATGTAGTGATGCAACCTTCACAGAGACTTGGAATGCGCACTCCACGCGCGCACGAAGAGTATTTCCACTCCGCGACGAATATACATACGTAATCGCATTCAACCAATGGCAAATAAGATCGCAATATATACTCCAATGAACGTACTGCATGGCCTTCTGGTCTTTGGTGACTCAAGAACTATCCCGAATGTTCTACTAGAGACATAATATATTACGAAAGCGATGCGATTCTACAAATGGCAAATAAATTTTTCACTTGAAATTGAATAACATATTATCATAAAAGTACTTATGATCACTATATTTTAAAACTTGTAGAAAGTAGTTCTTCAATGATTACCATTCTAAACAAAAGTACTACGTTTTCGTATATCCGGGATTTAAAATGTAAAATCTCAAGAAGCGAAATTCCAAATCAACGACGCTATCGAATTTACACGCTAAACTCCACAATTCGATAGCATACGAAAAGTAGCAGTTTTTAAAAGTATTTTATGCAATTTTTTATGTTACTGTGTCGATTTCACTTCATTTTATCACAGTGGAAATTTCTTTCTGATTTCATATTCTGAATCTTAGACCAAATATACTATTATAGACCCGGCATAAATAGGGTGGCTCTTATTTTCAACTTTTGAATTTCTTTGACGGCCCCCCCCCCCCCCCCAGGGTTGTTCCAAATAATTTAAAAAAATCTGTGCAAAGTTTGAGTGCCCACAGATAACGGGAGAACGTGCTCCAAATGGATTAATTTAATGCTCATAAAATCGTTTTCTATGAAAAACAAGTTAAACAAAACCTGTAGTTCTGAACAGGATGCGTTTTTTATGTCCTATTACACTTTTTGGTAAAACAAACGGTTTTCGAAAAAATTGAGAAAAACGTCGGATCAAAATCCAAAAATTTTTTCTGAAATTTGAAAATTGAAGTCTGGTTTCATTATTTTCTTTTTTTAACTTACGGAACTTATTTTTTTTTAATTACAGATTTTTCTGCCAGAGATTCTATACATATATATTTTTTTAAATTCTTAAAAATGATTGAGTTACACATTCTCAAGGGCCAAAGTCTTATAAAGAGAGCTGCGTTGAGAAAAATCCTCTAAATATGAACAAATCCGTGGAACGTGTCTCTGAATTGGCCGTGTGAGGCAAGCAATGCGATACCGCGTTCTACGCAGTCAACGTAGTCGACGCAGTCATAAAAAAATAGTTTCCCTACACCTGCTCGGAACAGGCGATGGGAGCTAGATCGCGACTTTACTGTACCTCATAATATAAGATAAGGTATATCCTTAATAAGTATATTTATAATAAATATATATATTTATTCAAAAAATTCGGCAAGTGGAAACATTGGTATCCTAGGTATTAAACAATGTCAATAATTTCGGGTATTATCGTAAGTATTAAATAATCTAGTATACAAATACATATATTTCTTAAATACATTAAATTTCCATTATATATTACCATATAACAATTATCAATTTCATAGATTTAGATTTGATTTTATTCATTTATTACATATATACACATATGCAATAATTAACAAATATTTTGTAAAATGTAATCAGTCTATATGTTTATGTGATCAAGTATAATATTTTAAAATATAAGAAAATAAATCTATGTATCAATTTTATTTTGAATATATCACCTGTACTCAAAAATTGTTGAAAGTAATACCATCATATGAATCTGTATTGTATAATCACTGTTTGATATGTTCGATTCACTTTTTAAAAAAACGTTTTTTTAACAAGTAAAAGATTAGTCCTATGAGTATTTACTCACAATAAATAGACGTTTTTAAAGTTCTTAAGTTTTATGCACAATAAAATCCCATGTGTCCCGCCATCTCAAACTTACAATTTCCTTAGCACGTAAATGTGTTGTTCCATAGCTAAGTAGAGAAAACTTTTTAAATATGTGTATAATAAAGACTATCCAAATAAAAGTACTGAATTTTAATATGTGTAAAAAGACATTTTGATGATATCGTGTTCTGTAAGTAAAAAATAATTTATGAGTTTTAATAAACTGGCT
Organism: Lasioglossum oenotherae; assembly: GCA_028455765.1. Taxonomy (NCBI): domain Eukaryota; kingdom Metazoa; phylum Arthropoda; class Insecta; order Hymenoptera; family Halictidae; genus Lasioglossum; species Lasioglossum oenotherae. The sequence continues at coordinate 5,009,539 of CM052295.1, read as the reverse complement.
TAAGAGGAATAATATTGATAATTTTTCAACATACCCGATTAAATAATATAAATGTTCTATTGTTGCAGCTGTAAGCAATAACTTAAAAAATGAATGCTGGTAAATAATGATGAAGGAAAAGAGTTCTTTGGACGAATATATAAGGTAAAAAGTGTAGCAGATATCCAGTTAATAAAATACTTCCAATATTAGAAAACTTGTTCCACTCTGTGTGCGTAATGTCGAAACACATTCTTCTTCGTCGTAATATATAAAATACAAAGAGTATAGAATATATAATCATGCAGGCTGTAGCAGAATACCAAATTACTATATTTCCTAAAAGATATACTTGGGCCTGTGGTAAACAGAAAACATTAAAAACAAATGGTATTTATAAGAAATTATAATAAATTCAACTAGTTCAAATGTATAAACATTATAGAGGTGTATGAGAGCCCGAAAATGTTGGGTCGGGACGGAACGAGAATTTTATTCGAGATCGGGACACGGGTTCTTGAACATTTCGAATATATCAGGATTTCCAAGAATTGTCGAGTCGTCTTGACCTGTCCTGACTATCAGGTAACCAACATTTTCGGGTTCTCGCACATCTCTAATAAACATAATAAAGTTTGGCTTACATTACTCTCATTTGAAACCCAATATGCAATTCCTCTAGACATCAGTGGCCAATCTAAAGGATCACTGGAATACATGTGACTATTTTGCCCCTCCTGAACACTGAAAAACATTTTTATTTGTAATTCCAAAAATTTTTCCCAAAAACTCAATCTGGTAGCTTGTAGTGGAATCATTTCGGCATTAATCAATTCTCTTTCTCTTTGTTTCTGATCATCGCTTTTGGTATATCTGTGTTCTTCAACATTCCATATGGAGTCCGTCTGATCTACTAATCTGTCTGCTACTACCTCGTGTTGATTGAAACCCCAATCGGGTAGTTGCCTTCCACTAAACTTTAATGCATAATCTGTTTTTATATGTACTAAACGTACTTGACTTTGAATAGCATGCCAAACATCTCCGTTGGTATCTCTGTTAGTAATTTCTACTCTCCAAAGATTTTGAGCTGGCATAGATACATTGTAATCAATGTAGCAAGACACTTCCTGACTTTGAGGTGTCATTGGAGCTGCAACGTCATGTGAATTCAATGCTCTACTTGTAATTCCATGTACTAACTGTATTATGTCTCCATGCTTCACTGGTTCTTGAGGTTTAGTCACAACTAAATCGTTTCTTTCTGGCTCTTTTACGATCCACCAGTTATTGACATCTTTAAAAGAATAGCATGTAACTTGTTGTTGATGCGAACTACCTCGACCATCTGGATATCTTAACGGGTACATATGATTATGACTATGAAGCCAACATGCTCTTCCATATGTGTGCCTTAAAGTAATTTGCGAGCCATGAGTAACTTCTAATGGTTGACCTTTCGTAATACTGGCAAGACCACCTTCTAAACTTGCTTGAAAAGCACTTGTCATTACAGAGTCATGTGGTCCAGCTTTAGAGAGTATTGATAAATGAACATAAAATATAGTAAAATATATGGTACAGATTACACCTAACACTATGACAATTCTCATTATGAGGTGTATGTACAATGCAGTGTTAGACAAAGTCTTTCTTGGTATTAGAGTCCAATAGTCATAAGCAATTAAGGATAATGCAAGAATCAACGAATATAATCCAACATATTTTACACTAAAACGAAAAATTTATTTAGTTCATTATTGAAACAAATAAATATATTAGGATTATGAACTGTTTTGTTATAGATACCATAATGCACATGTTAAGCTCGCAATTCCCAAACTTAGCCATATCCACCATGATAGAGTTGCTGGTTGATCCATTACTTTTCTGAACTTCATAATACATATTAATCCAAATAATGAAAATTGCATGAGAATACTTTCCATCAAAATAAATCTGGATTGTGTTAAGAGAGCATTATCTAAAACATTAAAAAATGTATGTGCAATTCAATAAACAAGTACCTGATCAAATATTTTATTTTAAGAATACAATAAATTACCGAATAATAGTAATATTCCTGCTAATGCTGCTGTCCATTGTTTTAAACCCAACTCTAAAATTAAGTGATACGCCGTCGGAATTAATAAACTACCGCATAAGGCGGGGACTAATCGCAACGCGAACAAAGGAACGTTATCCGTATAAGGACTTCCAATTCTATCAAATTTGAATTGGCCATCGAATCCCGCCAAATATGCAACTACGGAAATCAATTGTTTTCCCAAAGGGGGGTGCGAATCGAAAAAAAATGTTCTCCTCATATAAAGCCCTACGTACTTTCCATAATGTAGTTCATCAAATCTGTTTCAAAACAAAGAAGATAATATGTATACGTATATATATATATATATCTTTGGTTACATATTTAGTCAAAATAAATCTTTTAATAATAAATGCATAAAGATCCGCAGTTCATTTAGTTATAAAGAATTAATAATGTATATGTTAAATAAAATTTAGTTTCTTAAATTCTCTCTCTTTCTTTCTCTCTCTCTCTCTCTCTCTCTCTCTCTCTCTCTCTCTTATATTTCGAATAAAATTATTCTTAATTCTTTATTGCTAAAAACGATAGAAATAACTTACACAATGCTGCGTGGTTCCTCTAAACGATAAAGACGAGTGACAATTCCAGTTATCAATAAAATAATTGAAATTAAATCAATTTCAAGATTTATTTTAATTCGTGCTCGTGCAGTTGCAGTTACCGGTGGTTCCGTCACCGTACATTTTTCGTACAAATAAGATGGAATGGCTTCATTGTTCTATACAAATTTAAATAAAATATTATACTGACTATAACACTGATGCGAACAAAATCGTATAGACATAAATATATTGAAATTAATAAGAAAAATTTGAATAATATATAAAAAATATTAAATTATTAACGTAAACTTTTTCTATGGACATGTAGCGATATCAAATTAATAAGATGTACTAAACTTCAAAGAAAGCTTTAAATTATATTATACACAAGTATCGTGTCTCTAACTTTCTTACTTCATCTTGTTGAATATTTTCGACACAATTGTCAGGAATATGCTCATAATCAAACTTGGCGCTTTGCACTTGCGATTGCTTATTATCTTGTGTCCTTCTTCGCCTGCGACGAACATCCATTGCATGAATTCACTGTTACAAGAGCACTATTACAATATCTATGTTATTTTGATTGTTCTACTCTGAAAAAGAGGCGAGAAACTTTCTTTTAAAACTACTCGAAACCTAGCGTTAACCCACGTCATCAATCGACCATTGATTTCGTCACAACACTATCCTTTTTAAAAAATTTCAATATTGAATAAAACAATGATATCTAGACTTTTTTTATTGTCTTGTAACAAATCGAAATTGTTACAAAATTGTAAATTGTAAAGGATATTTGGTATAAAATTAATTAATTATTTTTAAGCTGAGGTTAGCACTCTATATACACTCTACTACAGTATAACAGATAACATAACGGTATCGTCTCCGAAAATCCTTTTCGTTATTCATTCTGCGCATCGTACGGTAATTTCGTACGATTTGTACTTACAAAGTAAGAAAATTTTGGAAAATTATAAATAATTTCAAAATTTCTATACACCAAACTCTTCAATTAATGACGACAAATAATATTCACTAATATAGAAATCTGATTTATCTTTTAGTAATATTTTTATTATAATAATAACTATAAATAGTAAACATTTATATATATGTTGTATTAATATAAGTATATTTATTACAGACTTAAACATGAGTAATGATAAAATCACTTGTCCCATTTGCTCTAAAGAATTCTCATCTGCGGTAATAGAAAGTCATGCTAGTAGATGTTTGTTTTTAAATGAACCAGTCAGCAATGAATCTTCAACTTCTTGCAAGGATGGGAGTCCTGCTAGAAAATTAATGAAGTTAAGCAATACAGCAAGCAAGAAGAATAATTTAGGAACAACAAAAAGAAGAAATGATATAACAGAATCATCTGTACTAAATACAGATACTCAATGTTCAGGAGTTTCATCTAATAATAATGTAGTTATATATATTAACTTCTTTTATAATGTTAAAATGAATCATTTGGAAAAAATATTATTATCGATATTTTCTAGACAGAAACACATAAAGAAGTTAAAAAATCGTTCTGGAGCGATCATATTCCACTTGCCGAACGGATGAGACCTACATCACTTTCAGGATATGTTGGGCAAATACATATTCTTGGTCCATCAAGTGTACTATTCCAGTTGTTACAAAAAACTGAAATTCCAAATATAATTTTGTGGGGACCACCTGGTTGTGGAAAGGTATTTATCAAGGATATTATGTACGTAGTAAATTCAAATAACTATAAAATACACAATATTTGTACATATATAAGGCTTTTTATAATTTTGTGCACAATTAAAAATGAAAACATTGTAAATGTAAGAATAAATTACAAGGATTAAATAATACCTTTGAAATGTAATTAATCCTTGTAGAGTATAGAGAATTGAGTTTAATAGTTTTTTCAGTATGTAGGTATCTTATTGAATATATGAATTGTTAATATGTTAGCCTCTATTTTGATCTATACTGTGTGTAGATATTGGAGCGGTATGATTGTTTTTTTTATTATTGAAAATAAATCATACTATACTATTGCCAAATTTTGTGAGGCACTTAAGACTTACACCGAAAATATCTCCATTGTTTGTAGTAATACAAGCAAATTTTTAAGGCAGAAAATATTTGGTTCAGTGAGGCAATTATAGTAACGAAGTTTTTATCTCTAATTGTAAGTGTTAGATGCCTCACCTTGAATAAGTAAAAAACTTATTAACGCAATAGTTAAAGTTATACGTATATCGAGCTGTACATATTCAACATCACATATGCACAAAATTATTTTCTAAATTTATAGTTACTTTAGAAACAAAATTTTGCATAAAACAAATTTATCTTACGATTTTCTATCTACTGCTGTCCACACAATTGTTTTTATTTCAATTTTATTTTAAGTTCTGTTACATTCTGTATATAAATACTTATACAAATTTATTTTACTTTAGACATCCCTAGCAAATGTTATAGCATACATATGCAAAAATAATTCAAATGGTAAAATAAGATATGTCAAGATGTCTGCAGCGATGGCTGGAGTTCATGAAATAAAAGAAGTTATTACTATAGCTTCTAACGAATTGAAATTTAAAAGACGTACAGTGGTATTCATGGATGAAATACATCGGTTCAGTAAAACTCAACAAGATGTATTTTTACCTCATGTTGAATCTGGGACCATTAGATTAATTGGTGCTACAACAGAAAATCCTTCCTTTAGTTTGAATTCTGCACTTTTAAGTCGGTGCAGAGTGATTGTTCTAGAAAAAACTAACTGTGCCAAATTTGATATCTATATTAAATCGAGCTGTATCTTCGTTAGATGGAATAATACACAGTTCCGCGACAAAAAACTTGGAGAACATTAAAGAAATACCAAAATTTATTATAGATGAACCTACTGTAGAGTGGTTAGCAGAAACATGCGATGGCGATGCTAGAATAGCACTAGGTGGTCTTGAATTAGCAGTTCATTGTAAGGTACCAACTGCAGAAGAAGTTCCTGCTGGTCCTGTGACAATTACATTAGACGATATTAAAGATGGCATTAAGAAGAGCCATATGTTGTACGATAAAAAAGGCGAGCAACACTACGATATGATTTCTGCTTTACATAAGTCGGTAAGAGCAAGCGATGAAAATGCTTCTCTCTATTGGTTAACTAGAATGATATTAGGCGGTGAAGATCCAGTTTATATTGCACGGAGATTAGTAAGAATGGCATGCGAAGATATTGGTTTGGCAGACCCGAAAGCTCTAGGTAATGTTAAATGAAAATTTATTAATTGCATCAAGGTTGTTGCATATGAAATGTCCCTTTTTCAGCAGTAATGTTAAATAAATACAACTTTTTTATAAATAAACTTATTCACCAAAGTAAGCACTATTCTCATCAACGTGTTCTGTCAATATATATTACTTTAGAAATTTAATTTTTCGGACATTCAATGCTATCGCCAATATGTTGATTTTCCACGCATAAAAGGAAGGCACGACAATTGCTTTGATGGATGTTGAAATAAAATTTAGTTAAAAGTAAAATTAGGTATCTATAAATTATAATTGAAGATAAGATCAGCATTGTAGGCTCAAAGTGATATACAGGGTGAATCACTAACTATTGCCACCTATAATAACTCCGAAAGTATGATAGTAGTAGAAAAGTTTTCTGGATAAAAAGATTGCAGCATTGCATTGATACCAATAGCACACTTTGAACACCTTCTGTAAATGCAAGTTTATCTCGTCTTTTTTGTCATAACTGACCTTTGCTGACCTTCAAAGACCTTAATGTTACATCTCGTTGGATTCGTCTCAATAACTGCTATCAGAAAATAGGTACCAAAACATAGTATTCTATTTAAAAAAAAAACAAAGGTGACCTTCATCTCGTTTTCAAAACGTTTTATAACATTTGCGTTTTATTTGTGTTTCGAACTTTTCATATATGCAACATCCTAATAATATTGAAACAGTTATATAATAAAATCGTTTGGAAAATTGTTTAGGGATTGCTATGCATACAATGCATGGTTGTAAAATGATTGGAATGCCTGAGTGCGATGTCCTTTTAGCACAGTGTACAACATATTTGGCTAAAGCTCCAAAATCCAGATTAATGGAAGATGCTCTCAGAGCTGCTCAAAGAGTAGTTGCTGAACACAAGGGTCCTCAACCAGGAGTACCGTTACCATTAAGAAATGCACCAACAAGTTTGATGAAAAATCTTGGTAACTATATTATATACTTATATGTGTATATTTAGAACACACACAGTTTCAAGAGTACATAAAATTATATACAAACATAATTTTAGGATATGGTAAAAGCTACAATATGAGACACAAAGATGAATCTGGATTATGTTACTTACCAGAGGGATTAGAACATGTAGACTTTTTCCAAAAGTGATTAAAATTATGTGACTTAAAATGTAATTTCAATGTAATTTTCGCTTATAAAAGTTTTACAATATATTTATAATATTAAGTTACAATATAAATTCCATATTCTCATATAAGTTCAATATACATATAATTACCTCATAGAAATACAGAAAATGCTTATATTTGAATGTTATTGATTTTAATATAGTTTGTTTATTAATTAGCATTTCTTCCATATAATAGTTTTATTATTTGCCGGCATATCAACAATATTTATTAGCTTGATACCATTTTTTTTCAGCTAGTATTTTTAAATCTTTAATGTCTCTCAGACCCCAACTTGGATCTTGAAGTTTCAGAGACTTATCAAAGTTGACATTACTTTCTGGTGTTATCTTTCCATCTACAGCATATGGTCCATATGTAATAAGAAAACCATTATCTTTTAATAATTCTCCTGCATTTTCAAATAAACCAATGGAACATTCGTAAGGAGAAATATGCATCATATTCGCATTATATATGTAATCAATGCTAGCTTCTTTAAAACTGCCATTGTCCCAATTACGAAAATTCTTTGTAATATCTATTCTTAAAGGTGGTTTTATATTTGCAAACTCATTTGCGTACGCTGAAATACTGTGTAATAGTTTTGGTTCGTATTCTGATGGACAAAATGTTATTTGTGGAAAATAAGAGGCAAAGTGAGCTACATGTTGTCCAGAACCAGATGATACTTCCAGAAAAATTTGATCTGGACCATGCTGAATATACTTCTGCAGAACTGAGAGTATGGGATCCTTATTGCGATCAGCTGCAGGATAAACAAGCTTTTTTGTAGCCATAATTCCAGTCCTTAAATCAGAATTTAAAATACTAATTATTTGTTATATTATCAAATGATATTACAGACACTAGAAGCTTTCTTATTTAATTTAAAATACATTTTATCGTATTAAATAAGAAACTATATAAAATAAGGAGGAAGATTAAAGTTAAAACATAATATATTATATATACCTATGATAAGCAGCGGAATGAATAACAGTATTCATGCTTAATCATAACATTGGTACTCTGTATGCTGTATTTACCTGAAAAAATTCAAGTATACAAATTTTGTACTCATAAAGCAGAAAGACGAAGTGTTCGATAACAAGTGAAGTAAAATTGGAGAGGTTATAGGACAAAAACTAGAAGTAAAAAATTGTAATTTCGACTTCGCGGGCGTGCGCGTTTTCAAATTATTATATTAACATTTAAAGTGTGTCGGTCGTAGTATGTAAATATTGTGTATATCAATTTTTCGCATAGTTTATGCGCACTAAATAGTATTGACGTAACTTACATATATAAATACATATGTATGTACCACGACCACTCTTAATTATGAACAATTAAAAAGCGAAGTTGAGACTGAAATCTTTTTACGTCTAATTTTTGTCAAATTTTCGGAGGATCATTCCTTAACTTTTTCTTACCAAATACCTTGTACAGTAAAAAATGATGATGATAAAAAAAATGATAAAAAAATGAAACTCGCTATTTGAATCCTATATATAATAATGCATTAAGGAATTCTTATACATAGCTTTACTTAAGTATTTATTACTTATTCTTAAATGCTAATACTACTGACACTGTAATATCTATACTTAACACTAAAATAAACATTTTTCATTGAATTTTTAAATTGTACAAGGTATGGACACAGTATAAACATAAAAATCACAAACACGTGATAGTTTCTAGGATAAATTTATTAGTGTTCTATAACATTTCTTAAATTAATTACAGTAAACTAATCTCTATAGTATGCATGTTTTTCCGTGTTATCGATGATGAGTTTTCTTAATTTTTTTAATTTTTTGCTGTATTTCATATCTATACAAAGTGTCCCGTTTTGTATAAATGTTCAAATAATTTATTTTTACTTGGAAATTCAGATTTACATGCAACGCAACAATGCGCCAAATCTTGAACCTCGCTTATCTGTGAACTTTTCTTATGTTTAGCTTTATTCTCTTTTTCTGTTTGTTTGTTCAATTTTTTGGCATTCTTAGATTTCCTAGATTTGACTTTATTATTGTTTGTGGTATTTGTTTCTAAATGATTAGAGTGTAATTCTGTTGCATCTACTCCATTCTTTACTTGTTCCTCAGTTTCGTCTGTTTTATCATTAGACTTCTGTTGACTAGCTTCTAAAACTTTATTTAACACTGCTTTCTTTTGTTGCTGTTTTTTACGTTGTTTCTTCGATAAAAATATGTCCTCATTGACATCTCCATCTTCTTCGTCGCTAGTTTCCTCTGTCAATGGATTTTGAACATTCTTCTTTCGTTTCTTTTTCTTCTTCTGTTTCTTCTGTATCTTAGGTTGCGATGTTCCCTCTTCTTCTTGATCAGAAATAAGTTCATCTTCAGAAGTTGTACATTCATTGTTACTTCCAGTTACTTGAGGTGGTACGTAGAAAGCATCATCCATCTGTGGTCCTACAGCTAGAGTTATTCCTTCTGGACTAACATCGCTCTCTTCGAAACTTTCAAGTTCTTTATCATCGTCTTCCATAGATACTTTGATTGCGATAACATTATCTTTGTGCTTCTTAGAGTTCTCATGATTTCTAAACGATTTTTGAGTTTTAAATATTTTGTTACAAGCTACACAATACAAACTATTATCACCTACTGCATTCTCATCAGCTGTATCTTCTTCGGAAGATATACTTTCACCGAATTCTTTAGCAAGATGAGCTTCGATAGTTTTAAGTTCAGCTTCTATATTTGAAAATTTAGACCATTCACATTCTTTATATTCTCTCAACTGTTTTTGCCTTTCTAGTAGTTGTTGTCTTATTCTTCCTTGTCCTTTCTTCGAGTTCTCTTTAGCACGTTCTGCAAGTTTTGCTGCATGAGCCTGCACTCGTTTGTCACGTTTACGAACAAAGGCAACCAAATTTCGTACTTGTTCGTTTCTTTCTCTTTTAGCTTTTTCTCTAATTTTCTTATTCTCTTTTTCAATAAGTCGTACAACTCGTCTATTTGGAGCATCCCTTATATCGTAAGGATCTAACCAGGCGAAAGATTTCTTTGTACTATAACTTTGCCAATAAGCATAAAAATTATGTACAACTTCTTCGTATGAACTATGCGAGTTTCCGAAGCTTGGAATTTCTTCATCCGAATCTCCTTCTTTAGAATATACTGCATCTTCAGCTGTTAATTCTTCGAAAACTTTGCGATAAGTGGCATAAAATCCTTTTTCATCGTCGCCATATCCTTTGAAACTTGTAGTTGAGAAAAAATGGTGTTAGATCAATAGAATCATCTTTGTAATCTTCCCCAATTCCACCCTTTAAAATAACTTCACGGTGGTCGTCGTACCAAGCACGCGTATGAGGATCGCTTAACACTTCCCATGCTTGTTGAACAAGTTGAAACTGTTCTTTCGCTTCTTCTGGATTATCTAAATTCTTATCTGGGTGCCATTTTAATGCTAATTTTCTGTAGGATTTTTTTAAATCATCGTCAGTAGCGTTTCGTGCTACATCCAGCAACTCGTAATAACATTTCATTGTAGTAACGAATATTTTCTATCCACGTTGTTACAACTTGTGTAATCTGATTTAATATAAAACTACATAAATCATGCGCTAAAAGAAGTAAAATTAACTCTTGAAAAACAAGAAATATTCATGTTATAACATAAGTGTCTTTTTTTAAACCTCACCGAATCTGACATATGTATGTAGATATAATATGATTTATATATTAATAGATCGAAGAAATGTCTTACCAAATATAACTTGGCAATAATTATCCAACTATAATTTTATTATTTTTATTGAAAATTTGATATTAAAAACAAGATTAATTCCAATAATTTTCTAGTGAAATCATATCTCGTAAAGTTAAATGTTCAAAATTTTAGGTTGTGTATTATAACACACTGAAGTGACCAAAGGAACATTATCCATGAAGTTAGCGTTACTTCGATACACATTTGTCACATTCATTTCGAGATTTGTGACATAATTTAAAAATTATATAGATACATTTTTAGGTTTATATTTTTTGATAAAATCTTGATACAATTTCATTTCGATGACATAGCAATATGATTTTATTTATATTAAATATTCTAAGATGTTATTTTACAAATTAAAATGTTAAAAATACTCTGGAAATACGTGTCATATGCGATGGGTGACGTGTTTTTATGTAAAATTCTTTTAAATTGAAGTAAGCATGTTATCCACACGTGATTTTTTCAACTATAACAATTATAACCTTATAATCGAGATAGATATTTTCATGAAAAATGATTTAGTCTTTACGATAAAGGCATCCGAATTATATTGTAGCTCCGAATTTCCTCTCTGGTCATATGTTCATGTTATATCGAGTGAGACATGATTTTACTAGGGACCTTTTGACGTGGAACAGCTGATTGTATGCGTTAATCTGACTATTCTCAACATCAAGATGGCCGCGGTCGTGAGAGTGCATTAAGGGTTGTAGATTTTTGGCATATATCGCCAGTTAAAACGTTTGGAACCGTTGTCATTAACATTCAGTATTTTCGGTAAATATTTCTATGATTTTCTATATAGAATATGCATCGGTTTGTTCAAGTAACTGTATATAAACGCAATAAAATCGAAACTCTGCAGATTGTCAGTGACATCTCGTGAATGTGATGTAGCAGACGCCTCTAATTGCTTTTAATAGCTTTCCTTCGAGATCCTTAGTGTATCGCGTTGTTGCGATGGACTTTGTGATAGATACTTGTCAAGCTGCTTTTCCTACGGAAGAAGAATTGATTTGTTATCAACGAAAATACCTGCTGTTAATATCCATATAACACTGATTATTCTTCGACTACTCTATAACAAGGTTTTGTCATTCATTTATTACGGCATTATTTTTATGGCACTGTCAGTAGATAGCCTATGTTGAGTTGCATATTTTTTTCTCTCAATTTTTCTTATTTCACGTGTCGTACGTAGAATATATTTTAAAGGCAGAATTTTCATTGTTATACTTTTCGCAGTTGACACATGTGTCTTTCCTGTGTATTGTTTTTTTTTCGTATCATTGTAATAAACACAATTTTTAGATTAAGAGAAAAATTGATAAGATGTAGTTAATGAGAGAAAATACGATGCTTAGAGTATAAATTTGAAATAATAATACATATTATCTGAAAATGTTATAATATATATAGTTAAATTATATAATTAACATTAATTATAACAATCTTTTTATATTTATGAAATATTAATAACGACACTATACAATTATTTCGATCGAATGCGCAGGTAATTATACCTTATTGCAGCATTAGTATATATAATTAATACAGTTTTTCTATAAATTATAGGTTGAATATTAAAAATGACAGTGGGTACAAGCTTGGTAGTACCTATAGTACTATGGGGTCGCATAGCTCCGACTCATTGCATTTCGTGTATTTATTTATCTCGAGATCAAAAAACTTTGGTAACAGGATGTTATGATGGTCAAATATGCCTATGGCAAGTAGATCCTGAAATATTGAAGGTAAATAAATATATGCTTTTATTAGAAACATAATAATAAGATAAACGTTGTATATACATGTATATATATGTACATATTAAGATGACTCCAAGATGTTTACTTGTTGGTCACACTGCTCCAATAATGTGCCTCAGTCGAGCCAGTGTTATTATGGAACAGAATTATATTGTTAGTAGCAGCGAAAGCGGAGAAATGTGTACTTGGGATTTAGTTGACGGAAAATGCAGAGAAGCTGTGAAACTTAGCAGTGTTCATACACAAATGTTGCCTTATGTCTCTGCTGGTGGAGAAGACGTTAGACTTTTCTGTTCTGGGTATATCCGTTTTACGTTAAATACTTCTGCACAAATGTTGTTATATTTCCAGATAGTAAGAACATATTTTTATTTATCGACTTATTTCAGATATTATCCTGAGGTTTTAGTGATGGACCCGTTCAGTTTAGAAGTTTTATTTACCCTGAGTTCACGTGTTAATCCTGATTGGATCAGTGCATTGCACGTTTTGCGGCCGGCCAAACGGAAAGGTCGGTTCTACGTGCATACAAGTTAGTTACACTCCATCACACCTACGCTTTTTACCATAAGCTGCTATCTTCTCTCTCTCTCTCTGTCTCTCTATCTGTCTCTCTATCTGTCTCTCTCTCTCTCTCTCTCTCTCTTTCTTTCTCTCTCTGTCTCTCTTTCTGTTGATTATTTTATCCACTTTATTATATTGTGCAAGTGTTTTTGATTATTAATCCTTTCGCTATAATAGACAAGACATCTCGTCACCTGTGATGCTGTCATACGTACGATGCTATGGACGAGATATCTCGTGTATCTTTATTATCTTTATATGTTATCGTTGGTGGAAGTTGCTTAAAGATGATAAATATAAAATACTCCATACTTTACACAATTAGAGTTTTTAGAACTACTACTTGATATTTGACCAATACTTACACTTGCACAATATACTTATTACCTTTTCGTTTACTAATTTCTTATATACTTTATGCTCAAATTCTGTATTAAATATTAAAAGCGTTAATACATTTTTCTATTTGAGCACTATTACCTTTTTAAATGGAGTATTTATAAGTATCGATTTTAGGTAGAACAATTAATGGATATTGAGGATTATGTATTTAGATTTTGTATTCTTTTGGGGTTTTCAGCATTCTGCTAATCTTTCTTAAGCAATTAACTTAAAAAGAGCTTTATACTTTGGGTGTATTGGGGATTCGTATTCACTTGATTTCTTGAATATAAAAGAAGTTTCATAGGCACAATTTAATGTGACGATATTACTGAAAAGATAGAACGATCTAATGATAATAATTTATAAATTATTGAAATCTTAACAGAAATTATGTTACAGCATGTTAAAGAATGACATGAAGAGATATCAGTGCTATTACATTGGTAGTCAAAGCTGTATCACATATTTCATGTCTTGTTTCTCTCTTACTCTTTTTGTTGTTATTATTTTAAACAAAAAATCAAATGAATTAAGCATCATTAATAATTTAACTAACTATCCTTCTATTCTTATCCTTTACATTTGCTATTCCTTCCACGAAAAGCCCTCACCAAAGCATACATTGCATTTACTTACACTCATTAATCACTATCGTATCATTTTTTGGTGACAAATTATACCTATAGTAAGTATACATTACATTAAATTTATCGTTTAAATAAATGTATGTCATATGTAAGTGTAATGAATGCAATGTTTAGTATGTTTATAATTTCAAACCGAACAACATTTTAAGGAATTATATTTATTTACAGTATGAGTAACATATTAGTTGATATATATAGAAATTTATGCTTTACTTTTTTCTATTATAACGTAATTTAAAAAGATATGTTACAAAATATGTGCATCAACTGTTTGTGATCGATTATTTACTTTTACAGTTGTGTTTGTTTCTAAATCTGTTGTGTTTGTGATATATTAAATATATGTTTGGCATTTACTATTTATGTTTTTAAAGTAGAATTTTGTTATTTATGACAAATTTAACAAACAGGCGTTATTTATGTATACAAAGCTTGAACATTTTATTTGTCAATATGTAGTATCTTTAAAGTTTAGTATCAACTTACTTATAAAATTTGTAAGTGAATAATATGTATATTTAGGAAAATATTTGCATACAATTTTTTTTATGTATACATGTTAGGTTCATTGGGAAGTAATATCAGTGTCGAGCTTGCAGAAATTACTTTATTATTAGACAGTGGATTTTATGCATTTATGGCAGAAATTAGTATGTGTAATATAAAACAGTAAAAACGATAGAAAAATTTGGAGGCACTGTTCTATTATATTCAACCTATTAAATATATTACGACATTAAATAAATTTCTATTTCACTCCAGTTTGTTGTAATTCGCGTAAAAAAATTTTATTTTGCATAAAGATCTGCTGTCTATTTATAGTGGATGTAGAATTCCAAATATCGGTAATCATATACTAAACTTTGAAGATAACTTATGCATGACTTAAGCAAGCATGAACCGGGAGCTCCATGAAGATATAATTGTTTTTTTATCATAGTATAACATGTTTTATTTTACATGAAGTCATTGTTATGTTGCATGGGTTTCTCTTATTTAAGAGCTGTAATTAGTAAATGTTTTCAATATTTTATTCTTTTGGTATTTTCATTTCACAATATATTAAAGTACTATAATTACTTTGTAAATGAAAAATTCTATAATTTCAAATGCATTGATAATGTTTGTAGGGTGTTACTTTGTTGACTGTTACTAAAATTTCTTTTGCTTAAAATGCTGTGACGCCTACTTAGAAGTGGTTAACGCGCAACAGGCGCTTCTATTAATTTAAAGACGACGTTGTGCTGGCCTTAACAACAACTGGTACGGTCAAGGTGTGGACTCTTCTTGGACACGAGAATCGAAATAGCGAACCACTTTATGAACATGAAAGTAAACAGATACAGTGTCTTAATGCACTTGCGATGACCTGTTGTCCATATAATCAGAGGACTGTATTAATTGTGTGTTCTAAAGATTGGCAGGTACTATTATTTATTACTATCGCTATGTCATCTTGATTAGATTAAGACCATTTTGACTGATGTCCTGTTGCAAGTAGATATACGATGCTGGTGATTTCTCCGTCCTATGTTCGATTTCTGCTCCTTCCGGTGAACGTTGGATGGCTGGAGATTTTCTAGCTGCGGACAGGGTCATTGTGTGGAGCGACGAAGGCCGTGGTTATCTGTATAAATTACCAGCTAAGTATGTTCTTGAAAAATATAATACTTCCTTTTCTTGTTATTCTATTTTTGAGTCTTAAATATTTTATCTTTGAATACTTATACGAGATATTAAAATTTAATAGTTTTTTAATTAGTAGAAGAGCCTGTAAATAATTCATAATATATTTGTAAAGTATGCAACCATATTATACGTCGTTTAGTTATACAGGGTGGTTCACCAAATTACCACCTCGATTTTCGTCATTATTATTTGTAGTGAAGAATGTTTATATAAGGTTGAATGGTTTCGAGAGATGCATACTTTGGTGTTGTGAGTTTTTTTTGTAAGTAGATGCACATAGAAGAGATATTCTCATAGCTTCATATTCTCTACAAAAACGTCAAAAACTATCGAAAAACCTTAACATCAGTTAAGGAGATATTTTAATTTTAATGTTGCTTTGAAATCACGACTCTCTTAATAATGTTATAATGACTTTATTCACAGAAAACATTACTAGTTTTACATTATGTAATAAAACTGGTGGTATGTTATTTCATTTGGTGATTATACGATCTCTCATATCAGCAACTATAGTCGGACCCTCAGTGTATACTTTATTTTTCAAGTAACCCCATAAGAAAAGTCGAGGGGTGTTAAATCAGGTGATCTTGCCGGAAAATGAATGGAATTACCTCGTCCTATCGAACGATTCGGAAATATTTGATCTAATGCATTTGTTGTTATTCTTGCATAATGTGCAGGACAACCATCCTGCTACAGCCACATTGTAAAATGTAGATAGTTGAAACATTGAATTTTTAACATTATCAAGAGAGTTGTGATTTCGTAACAACATTAAAAATAAAATATCTCCTTAACTAATGGTTTTTTCGATATTAATAGGTTTATACTTTTTGTAGAGAATATATGAAGCTTCATCGGTTGGTGCAGAAAAAAAACATACGATCCCATTTAAAAAATTGCTGATGACTTTCGTATCTCTTCTACGCGTCCATCTGCAAAAAAACTCACAACACCAAAGTATGCATCTCTCGAAACCACACATTCAACCTTATACAAATATTCTTTTCTACGAATAATAATGATGACGGAAATCGAGGTGGTAATATCTGGTGAAACACCCTGTATAAATTCATTGACCCAAACTTAAAACATCATTCATTTCTTACTTATAGGGTTCTGGTACATCTTGACAGGTAGATGTTCTCAAAATTAGTATTATACATTATCTCAAATGTATGAATTCATATAATTTTGTCGTGAAGAGAAAATAATTTACTATTAATAATATAATGTCCATATCTATAGCATGATGACAAATACTAATATGCACTTGTTTGCTGTCTTAAATATTACTATATAATTAACGAATCCAAAAACTCTAATACAGTAAAAGTTTTCGATATAACAGCAAAAACACATAAAAGACATTTTTAATACGTATATTTCATATAACTATGTAGATGAATTCATCTTAGTCAGCTGTGTTGACATTTAAATTAAGCAGAGGCTTTAATTTGAAACCTGTATGTTATTCCATAGAGGCACCTGCTGGCAATGCACATATTTAATATTTGTTCTCTTTGTATTTCTTTACTTCATTTTCCATAAACATTCATATTCAGTTCATTAAATGGAAAGTAGAAATTCGAATCCCAATATCACTTGTTTCACTTTACATAAAATACAAAACTTGATCAAATTTGAACGCAGTTCGAAAGAAAATATATTCTATTTATGTTCTAAACAGTCATTCGTTATTAAATATTTTGTACAATTTTTTCAAATTTGTATATTTCTATTTTGTATGCATTTTTTGTGCAAGTTATAAATATTAACATTGAGACACACGTTGTGTACAATGAATGTGCAAGTTCAAAAAAATTTTTTCACTTTCCTGTTGTTATACAATTATGTTTAATGTTTACGTTTAACGAGCAGGTAAAGAACACAAAAACACAATACATTTACATTTAACAAACATGTAGTTAACACTATGACTACTTTTTACGGTGATGTGTCTTTTTCATATAATACACATCTACTACATCTTATTTCATCTACTGCATTCTACGATGGATCTGGTGTTCTTCTAGCAAGCTGAAGGGCAAGGCTCTCAGCAGGTAACCCTGCATTATTTCTACAACACATTTCTACTTGTGTTCCTTACTGTATTTTCTCCGTCAGTGTATGTTTCTCTTCATAGCTACTTGATTAAATATGTCGCTCTTCTACTGATTTCACTCTTATTTCCAATTATACGTGGTTACCTACTAAATATGTGTAGGACACTCTCGCAGATTATTCTATAGATTTGTGTATAAAAGATAAATACACTGGAATGTTTGTTGAGAAGTATAGAAAGATGTAAAAATTTAAATAATTAGATTATTGTTTATCTTTATTTACAATATTATTAAAATATAGCTAAGTTTCATATTACAAAAATGTTATTTATACAGGGTGTAGCAGATAAAGTATTAGAAGCAGTTTTCTTGGAATCTAATGAAGATATTATCGACTTAATTTTTTTTAATTGAATGGTTAAGGAGGGCTATTATTTCAGTATGTATTACATTTTTTTGGGGTAATTTTAATAAAAATGTTGGGGGCCCCCTTCCTCTCCCCAAAAATTACCCCAATAAAATGTAATACATACTAAAATATTAGCCCTACTTAACCATTTAATTAAAGAAGATTAATTCAATATCTTCATTAGATTTTGAGAAAACAGCTTGTAATACCTTATATTCAATGATGAAGAATGTTCGTTTAATTTTTCAGTTTTAATCTTTTAGTTACTTTTATTGTTACATAAATAAAATTTATTATTGTTTTGTGAAGACAATCATAATATGTTAAAGAATTTTGCTTCTCTAATTGTTTAAAAAATTGTAAAATCTGATTCACGCTTTAAGTTTTAAATCTATCTGACAGTAGAATATGTGATATAAGTGTACCATTATTCATTAAAGGAAGACATTACAAACAAGGCACTATATCTCTATGTATTTCAGATCTTCTGTTTTCACTTTATACATTTATTCTCAGTTGCTTTGCATGTCTCACTATTTCATTCGTTTCTATATCACAAAATGGGTGAATGGTAAACATTTGTGTTATACCACATTTTAGTTTCCCATCCGTGCTGATTTTATTTATTGCGCTTATTGCATAAATAAGTTTTCATATACAAAGATATAATGATTTAATTAATACCACACAACTGTATATAGCTTGGAGCAAATAAATTTACACAATGCAGTATTGCTTAGTTATATTTCTTTACTAAATAAGTAATAAAATAAGCAACTCACAGTTAATATTTGTTACAATGTAAATAAGCAGCTTAAATTAATATTTGTACATAAAGTACAGAAAAGTTCTATAGTTTACAAAATGTATGGACCTTCATTATAAATTATTGCTTACAAATGGCGTTATTGCTAAAGATAAATTTTATATACTAACATAATATATTGTTGTTTGTTTTACTTATACAGTAGCGTTGCAGACAATACAAATTTTCATACTGCGAGCGTTGAATACGACCAACCATATTTGTACTGCACCCTGACACAACCTGGAGATAAGGTAATTGTAAAATTTTATAATAATAAAGCAATCATATATAAATCATAGTTATTATCGCATTATATTTTTGTTTTAGCCTTTATCATGTCCACCAGCAATGCGATTAGTTACAGTTCAAAAGCAGAATAAAACAGTAAAATATTTATTACGTGGTGATAGCGAGGGTGTTGTTGTTCTTTGGACAGTGCCAGAAGTAACAAATCAACTAGCCCAAGTTTATCAAAATGATCGCTCAACAACTCTCTCTTTGCCCCCAGCAGTAAAAACAAGTCTTACGGCAGCGTGGAAAGAAATGAAACCACCGCCAGTTGGTATATTAGATCAACTAGACAGTGGAGACGGACATGGAATAAAGTTAACAGCTAGCATATATTTACCACAACAAAGTCGTTTAGTTGTTGGTCGCGAGGACGGCAGTATTATCATTGTTCCTGCGACACAAACAGTTATGCTTCAATTGCTTCACGGCAACCATCAGCAATATGATGGTAAAGTAAATATACACTTTAAGACATTTTCATTAGAGATGAACACGAGAACCTGAAAATGTTGGGTCGAGAATTTTATTTGGGATTGGGACGGGTTTTCGAAAATTTTGGGATTCCCGAGAATACAGGGTGAGTCTCGTAACGTGAGGATCCAAATAACTCGTAAGTTATTTGTTGTATGGAAAAATGTTTCAAACAAAAGTTCCATAGTTTCCTGGGGGACATACAGTGCTCTAATCTGTTTCTTATTACTTTGCTTTTTTTTATCGAGATATGAGGATCACCTTCATCTTTTAAAATTCGGATAAACTAGGAAATTCTGCGTAGAAAAGTATATAAATAAAAATTGACATGCTCATATTTTGTTCTTCTTACTCGATTACTTGATTGTTTATAGATTGGCCTCCACACCAAATACTTTTAGGCCATTCTGGACGGGTAAATTGTCTCTTATATCCACATGGAGCTGCACCGCGCTACGATCGAGTACATCTTGTTTCTGGCTCTGTCGATTTTGCTGTCTGTTTATGGGATCTTTATGCTGGTACACTAATTCATAGGTTTTGTGTCCATGCTGGCGAAATTACGCAGTTAATGGTGCCACCTGATAATTGCAGTGTATGTACAACATCTTTTTCCTCCATTTGTTATAGTTATAATCTAAATAAGTATCAACTGTAGGTATAACTTCAGGGTTAAGGTTTAAACAAATTTTTCTCTGACATATTATGTCATTCTCTCTGACATATTTTTAAGATATCGGAAATAAGAAAAAAATGTCTATTCCCGAACTAGACTGAACAATCTGTATAATATATGTATACCTGTATATGTAAATGATTCATCATTATGTAATTTTGCTGTTAAAATTGCTATTTTATTTTTATTTGATTATAATGTGATTGTTTCCTTATAGCCTAGAATACAAAAATGCGTTTGCAGTGTTGCATCAGATCACAGTGTGACTTTATTATCATTAGCGGAAAGAAAATGCGTTTGTCTTGCTTCTCGCCATCTATTTCCAGTTGTTACAATAAAGTGGAGACCACTGGATGACTTTATGATAGTGGGATGCTCGGATGGGGCTGTGTACGTATGGCAAATGGAGACTGGTCACTTAGATCGTGTGTTACATGGTATGTATGGATTTTATTTTAAGTCTTCCTCGATCAATATTTAATTGTGATATTATAAAACCATAAGTAAAACTAATATAGGTATTATTGCTGAAGAAGTACTTTATGCCTGTGACGAAAATACAATGACAGCATCTGGTGGATCAGCTGCGGGAGGTGAATTAGGCTTAGCCAATCCTGCTGTGCATTTTTTTTAGGTAAATGAAATCTTGCAACATAGATGGTGAGAATCTTGAGTGAATTTTTCGGAGAAGATCCTGGAAAGCAATTTTTTATTACATTTTCAATTCTGTTTCTTCAGAGGCTTAAGACACAGAAACCTATCAGCTATAAGGCATGCGACACAAAGAGGGTTGCATCAATTACAACAACTTCATGGCGGGCATGGACCAGACCATGGAAATCAAATAAAAGCGAAAGGCGCACCTTTAATGATTCAAGGCTTCAGGAGTAATCCCAAAGATCCAGAAAGTCATATTTTATTTTTTGACATAGAAGCTTTAATAGGTATTACATTTTTTACTTTATTTCTAAACAAGGTATGTGATAGTAAATTATTTTGTTTATATAATAGCACCTCTTGTTCGTTGTCCTTTTTATTATAGTTCAATTACTTAGCGATGAGTACGGAGCAATGTCACCCGGTTCTTTGGAAGCACAGGGTTTAATTTCAGCATCAGAGTATCAAAAGGTTGCAGCCCTTACTCAATCCGCCAGTCCAGATGCTCACAAGAAAATTGCAGGTTAAAGCTTTTTTTCATTATTTCTACAATATATGTGAATATTACTACTGGAAATTAGCCAGTATGTATATTAATGAAAAACATTTACAATAACATGCCAATTTGTAGACTTTTTTGGTCGTGTCAAGGATAAAGCAGGCGACGTTGAACGAATTTTAAAGGAAAAGGATCGTCACGGTATCGTGCTTTGATATTGTTTCATTTTATGAATCGTAGTTTGTGTACATATTTTTGTATAGTGGAAGTCTTGCAAAAATTTGAAAGCTATTAGTTTTTTACGTGTTATTCTTTGTACAAGTTGTTCAATATACATCTTCTATATATGTATGGGTTTTGCACTCCAAATTCGCCCTTTTGCAAGTCAATTTCACCCTTTCACAAATCAAATTCAACCTTTTACAAATGAATTTCACCCATTAAGTATATTTAAAATAATTATTTACTTACTTAGATCAAATTATATATTTATTTAGACACACGTGAACGGTGTTATTACTGCGAGGGAAACATATAACATAACATAAGACTCCATGCGCTTCAATAGGTAAATATGTACTTTCGTGTTTAGAATTTATTAATGAGAAAACGGCTACAATGAATATAAATCTACACACAGTTTTCATATATTACAAAGTTAATGAATTAGTAATTGGAAGTTGAGTGAATTATAAAACAGTAAGAGATTAGAAAAATTTGAGAGTATTGTGATGTTGTTTTTAGTGTAGCAAACTCATTAAGGGATGAAATCAATTTTTATTTTATTCCTGCTGCTCACAATTAAAGCAGAAAGATCCGCAATCTCGTAATTACTTTTAAATAAGTATTTGATGTACGTCTGTACAATAAATAAAATTATGAATTTCTTAACGATTCGTTGACATTTGATTTGATTTTTTTTACAAAAACTTACTTAAAAATACTTTATTTGTAGAAGGTTGAATTTGATTTGCAAAAGGGTAAAATTGATTTGCAAAAGGGTGAATTTGGAGTGCAAAACATATTAAATTTCTTGCGTGATTGCATGTGCATAAATCTAGGTAGGTTTACGTAAGGTACAATATATTCAAAATATAGTTTGAACCTTGAAACAATTTTGTTTGTTAGATAATGTTGGACGTTCACCCAAGTAGTACTTGTATTTTGCTTCACTCGAACCTTCAATCCATGTATCATAATTTATTATTTACTTGATGAATATGTTTTAGTGAAAGTTTACATAGAAAAATAGTGCCTTGTACTCTTGATTTGTTTGATATGAATAGTAATCTTTTTATATTGAATTCGTTGATTCACGCATAATTCCGATTCGCATAATATTCGGATGTTGCATTGCCTTTAATCCATACCTTCAGTTGTAGTTCTTAGTTAAAAGATTTGTGTTCAGAACATTTTTGGATTATTATAGTATCTAAAGCCAATTTCTTTCTATAGGTATATTGGCTAAAATGAAGGAGGGTGCAGAGAACGTACACACTAAAATTCAGGCCAAGGTGGAAAGCGTTGGCCTCAAGCCGTCGACTCTCGACGGCAAAGGTTAGCCATGATTTAAGGAAAATGATAAAATCATTGTAGTAGTTTCTGCTGTTCAAATTATTTCGCATGGGTTCTTTTCGTTCGTATAGAATCGACATTACGTTTCTTCATCTCTTCTTATTTTTTCTTCATAAAATTCGTGTTTATTCCTTAATTTGACGTTTACAATACGAATCATTAAGTATGTGCACTAACTTTTGTTTCAATGCACTTACACGTTAGTTTAATTTTAATGCTTTGGCATTTATTCATTTGACGCAAGCTGCACATTCGAGATTATATCATTATTGGGTAAAGAAACGATATTACACATAATATTCTCATACAGTGAGTTGTAAACATAAAACGTTTTATATATTTACAGGGTTTCCCAGATAACTTGATCACCCCGAATAACTATTAAACGATACATCTTCTGAAAATTGTAAAACATGGAATTCAGATGGTTTCGAGGGGCCCATCTCATGCGGTATTTGCTTTTTTGTGGGCAGCTTTTTTTAGTGGAATTACGCAGTTTTTGTATCGTAAGTCAATAGCGTATCAAAATCTAAGTAAAAATATATTGACTTTCATATGTCTTGAATATAATAGATAACGAGATATTATCGAAATAATTTTCCATTGGAATGGAACTTTAACAAAAAATTTTTGCATTTAATTACAGAAATGCATTTAAAAAAAATTTGTAGGACACATGAAAGTCAATACATTTTTACTCAGAATTTGATATTCTATTGACTTACGATATCCATTATTCATTATCTATTTAAAAAAATGAAGGTGATCTTGAAATATCCGAAATGCCTCCACGCGCCAAAAAGCAAATACCGCATGAGATGGGTCCTTCGAGGCCATTTAAATTTCATGTTTTACAATTTCCATAAAATGTATTGCTTAATCAAGGGTGATCAAGTTTAGCTGGGAAACCCTGTATATATATTATATTTTTAGAAAGACATGTAAGTCTAAATTATTATTTTTTATTTATTTATGTACATATACTACATACATATTATATTATAATTATTTACAATAGGATTGACCTCTCTGATTTCAATGACCTTGAAATATATTTTCAAGGTCATCATTCTGAACAATATAAATATGCTGAAAACTCCGTCGAAACTGATCAATTGGTTTACGAGTTATAAAAATTGAGAAAGTTGAAAATCGTCGACTTTATACGTTTATAACTGAAAACCCATTTATTTGATTTCGATACAATTTTCAGCATGTACATAATTTATATCAATCTACAAGTCACATTTTTTAAATTTTCGTTGCAAGCCTAAAAAAGTTGCAGAAAGCAACCTTATTCAGACTAAACGCATATTTTTCAAAATTTTCATTACACATCGTCTAGTAAACAAATCCATCCATCCAGCTTGGCAGAAAAATTGAGGTCCGTTTGTAAAAAAACTTATTCTAATTTAAAGTGTGTGCTATCAATTATGAGACTGACTATATATATATATATTACATAAACTTCAGATATACATACAGTGTGTTGGTTTTTAGACACATAGATATTTTAATTACAGTGTGTCTCACGACCTCTGTTCACTTAAATATGTACCTTGGTTAATTCAAACAATGCGAGAAAATGTTACTGACAAAATTATAGTTTTAAGGACAAAGTAAGTTTTAGGACAAATGCTTAGGTACTTTTATACTGACAATGAGAACACGCCTATCTATCGAAATCTAATATAAAAAATTGGACATTTCATTTAAAAAAACAAAGTTGACCTCTATATGACCGATATATATATATCCTCTATGCCTCCACTTGCAAGAATACTATTTATGTTATATTATGTACTTTCTTAAACCCTATAACTTTTGTCAATAACATTTTCTCGCATTGTTTGAAATAACCAAGATATTTAATAAGTGGACAGAGTTCGCGAGACACATTGTATGTAGAATATGTCTATGCTTATTGAAAAAGTCCATTATCACTTAATACATTGGGTATGTACATAATGTGTAATTCTATTTGATAATACATGTATAGTGATATATATTGACTGCTCAAGCCTGATATTTACAATATACATGTCTCATATATTTCAGGTTTCCGTTTGATATTAATATTTTCATTTTTAAATTTCATGCTGCTATAAAACTTTCCAATATTTAAGATTAAAACTAATTAATTTCTTCTTCGTAAAGTAGTTTTTACATGTTTATTTGAGAAGGCCTTTAGAATAGAGTAATGGAAAGCTTTCACATTTAAATTCCTATTACACTTCATTCTGTCGATGCACATTTTACAGATCGCAAATTCATCAATTTATACATATCTGACGTTCGAAATTTTTACAGGTGAAAACTGGAATAGTAGCGATGCTGCAAAGAGTAATTTAAAACGGAATGGAGCTTTTAATGAACCAAACGCAACTATGGAAGTTGCTCAGCTTATACTAAGCCTGTTACATTCGTGGGGTTTAGATCCAGATTTGGATCGTGTCTGTGAAGGAAAACTAGGTTTACTAAGACCCATGGTTCCCGTTTCATTCGGTGTATTGTCTAAAGGAGGTAGGAAGTCTAGAATTTCATAACCGTATACTTTTTTGTACATATAATTCTTTATTCATTATTGTTTATTATAGGCTACATGTCACTGCTGCTACCAACTTGGCAGACTCAACTGGAACCAGTTGGTGAACCCGCAACTCAATTAGAACAACGTTTACCAGTCGAATTAGTTAGACAGGAGAGGCTTACCAGAGCATTCACGGCAAGAGCACATTGGGAGCTATCTACCACATTAACTAGCAATCATTTGTTGGCATTAGTTGCTTTGGCAAATACTTTAATGTCGATGAACAATGCAACTTTTGTACCTGAACAAGAACGGAATCGAAAAATGCATAGGTTAGCGCTGTTTTATTATTAGACAGTGGATCTTTATGGATTTATGACAAAAATGAGTAGGTGTAATTTAAAACGATAAAAACATTAGATGAATTTAAAAATACTGTTACTACTGACGAGGTATAAGGATAGATCTATCGTCCAATGTACTTTTGTGGGGTCACATAATCCCGTTACCATTCTCATTTCGCCTATTTGCATGCAAATGAAGCGATCCAGCACGCGAAACAACGATTCAGAACAGAGATAGACTTATTTATTCATTTATGGCACGAAGATTCTTTGGCATAAACTCGTCTAAATCGCGTGAAATGAAAAATGACAATGGTGTTACGTGGCCCCCGAAAAATGGACTGCAAAAATACATAGAATGATAGGTCTATCCTCATATGTAGTTGGTGCTATTACATTATTTTGAACCTATGAAACATGATAAGACAGAAAATAAATTTCTATTTCATTCGAGTATGTTGCAATTCAGGTAGAAAATTTTTATTCTCTGCATAAAGATCCACTACCTATTTATTATAAAAGAATTGAAATGTAGAGTAGATTTCATTGTTATGTTTTACATAGGCCTGGTAATAGATCAGCAGTAAGTTGGAATAAAGCAGAAGAAGAGAATGAGGAAATTTATACAGCACAGCAAGCACAGATTAAGCAAGGTTGGTCCCTTTTAGCGACGCTGCATTGCGTGCTCTTGCCTGACAAAGTAACTGCACAAGGTGGTGCAAAGACATTTAAACGACCTCAAGTCGAAATGATGGCAAGGAGGTGGCAACATCAGTGTCTTGAGGTTAGTTGTTAGTAAAATATATTCCAAATAGAGCACAAAGACATCTTATGTACATCCGATGTACGTCCGTACGTTCTGTACGTTATGGGACATCTTAATAAGGTCCATATGTCCCCTATACGTCTTCCTTATGTTCTGTAAATGTCGTGGGAAGGTCCCAGGACGTCCTAGCGTCTAAGAGGACATTTGGACGTAAACTGAACATGATACGGACATCCTACAGATGTATAGTGCTATCTGAGGTCTAACGAATGAACTCAGACACGATGATACTATTTTAGATTCGTGAAGCTGCTCAAGCTTTACTGCTTGCTGAATTAACTAGAATGGGTCCAAAAGGAAGAAAAGTACTTGTAGACAGTTGGTCGCAGTATTTACCAATGTATAGTACTCAAGAACCCATTGCACCACAAATTCAGAATCAAAGTCCTCCAACATCTGGTAGTCCAGTACCTCCAGCAGAATCGCATCAAGAAGAAGAAGACGAAGAAGAGGAATTAACCGAAGGTATATTTAATACGTTAAATTGTACTTATGCGATATCAATCTAGAAATATAAATATGCAAACTGTACATACTCATATCAGCAAAAATAAATACAGCTAGGAAACCTTCGAGCGTAGCAGAACTTAAACGGAAGCAGACCACAGCGGTTGTATTATTAGGTGTAATAGGAGCTGAATTTGGTCAGGATGTTGCCACAATGAATCATAGAAGAGATAATGATCAAAGGCGAAAAAAGCTCAATCGTTGAAGGTTTTGGAATAGGAAATAATGATCTTGCTAGGCATACCAGTATGGCACTTACGCATCTATTACATGCACCTCACTCGCCAAAATTACCCTTACATACTGCTTTAAGAAGAGCAGCAATCGATCTCATCGGTAGAGGTTTTACCGTTTGGGAACCTTATCTTGACGTGTCAAAGGTATAAACGAGCTTTCATTAATGCTATTCAATAGTATATACAGGGTGAGGCACTGACTATTGCCACCTACAATAACTCCGAAAGTATGATAGTAGTAGAAAAGTTTTCGAAATAAAAGTTGCATCGGACAACAGGGGCCGTAGTACGGCGTTAATCTTTTGTTGCTAGGTGGAGTCGCTTCAGAGATTCGAAGGTCACCTTTGTTTTTTTTGTAAGTAGAATACTATGTTTTAGAGTTTAGAGGCTATTGAGACGAATCCAATGAGGTGCAACATTAAGGTCTTAGTGCTTCATCCTATATAGGGAAAAAGGAGTTACTAATTTCACTCTCCGATAATACAGGTATTGTTGGGTCTTCTGGAAATGTGTTGCGACGCAGATAAACTAGTACCGAGCATGACTTATGGTCTTCCGCTTACACCTCAGGCAGATACATGTCGTACAGCACGTCACGCTTTAACCCTAATAGCTACTGCCAGACCTGCTGCTTTCATTACTACGATGGCACGAGAGGTGGCTAGATACAACACATTGCAACAAAATGCGCAAACATTAAATGTAAATATGGGTGCAAGCGTTCTAGCTAAGGCAAAACCAGAAATACTCAGAATTGTTGAACAGTTAATCGATAAAATGCAAAGTGAAATGAATGATCTTTTAGTGGAGGTACGTATAGTATTGCTCATTAAAGTTAGAAAATTTGAAATTTTCTGTCGTATTTAAATCGACCCAGTCGAATATCTCCGAAACTGTTGATAATACTAAAAAATGTTTCAGACAGAAGTTAAACGGTATCAGGGGGCATACTTTCCGATGTAGATATCTTTTTTCTATGTGGACGCATAAAGGTCAACTTTGTTTTTTTTGTATGCCTCCTGATACCGTTTAACTTCTGTCTGTACCATTTTTTTAATATAATCAACAGTTTCGAGACATCCTGTATACTTACAATATAATATAATCAACATTCACAGGTCATGGATATCATTTTACATTGTTTGGACCCAGGTCATCTGAAAACGAAATCATTAAACGATGTATTTCCAGCAGTGTGTAGATTTAATCAAGTAAGTTCATCAAAATAACATTCGTACCAAAATCATTTGTCCGCTTTTGATCTTAAATATTTGCATCTAAAATGTGGAACTATTATATAATAATATCTATATAGCTAGCGATAAAGCTTGGTGATCAATTTTTTAGGAAATAATTAATTTCTTAAAAATTCGGAAAACATTTTTAACATATAATCGCTGATTGATCATTAGTCGAAGTTACAACATTTTACATTTCTTTTTAAATTTGTTGATTGTCGATTGAAGGTAATTTAATATCTTTTTTAGGTGAGTCATTGTCCAGCGACGCGTAGGATAGCTGTAGGTAGTCGAAATGGTCAACTTGCCCTATACGAATTACGAGGTAACGTTAAATGCCAGACAGTACCTGCGCATTCGGCATCTGTAACCGCACTAGCATTTTCACCTGAGGGCAAGTTCCTGGTTAGTTACTCTTGTACGGAAAATAAGTTATGCTTTTGGCAGGTAAGAACTACTTTTCATTATACTGATATTTTAACGCAGTTAAGGTGGTAGACTCGCGTTTCCAGGATTGCAAGGGTGTGGGATGCGCCTTCTCATTTTATTTCTCGATAATGCAATGTTTCGAGCGTTGTCCTGTACATACAAGATTGCCGCTGGTTCTATCTTCATAAAGCTGCAACAGCTACATGCTACCGAATAATGCAAATTACGCCTCGTGAACGTAAAAATAGATTTATCTTTTATCTAGCGCTTTTGACTACTGAAAAACTTTGTATTATTGAGAAATGAGAAGGCTGGGAACGAGTCTACCCCCTCAAGTGATTATACAATACTGTATTGCATTTTCATTGAAAATATTTAACATTTTCCAGCAAACAAGTAGTGGTATGTTTGGTCTAGGAAATTCGCAAACGCGTTGCGTTAAGTCATATAGTACCGCGCCGATTAATGATGTAGCACGTCTAAATCCTATGCGATTAGCTCGACTGATATGGATAAATAACCGTACGGTTACGTTAATGCTTGCTGACGGATCTGAAACACGGTTCAACGTATAAACTGTACATGATCCTTCAATATTCCAGTACTGACCAAACAAAAAAGAACATACGGTACAGCAAATGGGATCAGTCTATAAGCAGAAACGTGGAATAATTGTAGGCAAAAAAAAGAGCCGAAAGTGCCGTCGTGAATATTGGTGCGTCTGTTGGTACGTAATAGTGCTAGTGGTAACTAATCAGATACGGTTGTCATACGGAAGTAAGCTCCATCAGTGACGAGTTTTATCGTTCCACGACGCAGGATATTGCATAATAATTGTCATCAAGCATGGTACGGAAATTTGTTCCTTTTTAGTTTATTTCTTTCTTCCAATTATACAAGCTGGTTCACCAGATATTATCACCTTGATTTACGTCATTATTATTGTTCGTAGATAGCGAGAAATGTTTGGATGGAGATAAAATGGTTTTAAGAGATGCGAATACTGGTGTTTTCAGTTAGTGGACACCTCAAGGATTTATGAGGGTCAACTTTAATTATTTAAATGAAATCGTATAAAAACTCTACTCTATAAAAAAGTATTAACCTATGTGTGCCGAAAAATGATTAGTTTAGGAGTTATTTTAATATAAATATTCCTAAAAAAATCTCATTCTCTTACAAACGAATGATAACTTTATTTATTTAATAATTATTTACAAAAAGAGTTCAATGTAACGTCTATTTACATTTCAACATTTTTGGAACAGAGAGAATAGTGATCGTCTCGCATCTTGTAACGCGTTCGGCGATGGTTTATTACATTCCTTCGTATCGAGCAATGTAGTCGAAGCTTCTGCGCAAACTTTATTCTTTATCCAAGGTTTTCTTTGCAACATTTAAACATTTAAACGAATGTTCATTTTTCGACCTACCTAGGTTAATATCTTTTTATAGATAAAAAGCTGCATCAGCAACATAGGAAGTTATATGGTTTTGTTAAAAAAATCAAAGTTGACCTTTATAAGTCCTAGACGCGTCCAACTAAAAAAGGTAGTAATACCAGTATGTGCATGTCTTGAAACCATTGAATCTCCATCCTAACATTTCTCACTGCGGATCATAATAATGACGTAAATCGAGGTGGTAATATTTGGCGAACCTTCCTGTATAATTACATTGTTCCATTTCTTCGCTACATACGAGCACATTCGATTTTTGCATTGTATTAAACACCAGAGATAGTTTTGAACGCCATCACCTGTTTTAAGGAGAATATTCTTTTAATCTAGTAATTTAATTGCATTATGTTATTTGAATGTTAGCTACGCGTAATCGTGGGTTTCAACAACTATTTCGTTAGCATCTCGTGTATCTTACATCAAAGAAAAATAAAAAAAACAACATAAAATGCTTTCGTACTGACGAATATATATGATGTGTAACTTGTTGAATATTTCTATGTAAAACAATTTATGTGTCGTATTGTACATTGTACAACATACTATTACGTGTGCTATTTAAGCAACGTTTGCATCCAGTCAGCCAAACCTGCTTCGAGCAAATTTTGATCAATGTTTGTAATCGTACTTCGCGAGCGAAAGGCGGTCATTTTGGTGCCAAGACCATGCTTGGTGCAGAATTTGGTCCCTATTTGCTATGAATTTTCCGCCGAAACTGGTCGACAAATTTCGACTTTAATGCGTAAACAGTATTCGAGTGCAAAGTATACAGGACAGGCGCAATTCCACGCCAAATCGGTCGCACTGTAAGAGCGGGCCTAATCTTGTTCTAAGCGCGACGGAGGTGACCGTTTCAAGTCAGCTCGCCTATTCCTTCCACTGGGGGGCATACCCCACGAGGGGCCAAGAAGCTCGAGCTGCCTTGGTCTTAATCCGATACCGGGTCGGGTATATTGGTGTGAACCACTACTAACCCAATTAGAAAACTTCTTTATTTTTCATTAAATGCGAAAACAGACGGGTCGGAATTTGTCGACAAGTATTGGTAACAGATTCATAGCGAAAATCAAGAGCAGATTGCTTACTGGACATATTCCTGAAACCTCGGTTTAATGGTTAAACATAATTGCCGTATGAAACCTCGCGGTATGAAATACATACATGTGTATATATACATACGAAAAAAAAAAAATAAGAAAAAATATAAATTGTCGCCCAAGGATTTGTATGTACATACATAATACTTATACTGGCGAGAAATAGATGAATAGTAATTTGTATGATTAGTCTTACATTTATTCCGTTTATGTATAGTAGAACGCTTCGAACGAATTCTTGTTTTTCGTTGGGCTATTTCTACTAATTTTAGCGAGTTAAATACACTCGAATCTTAAATGAAATCTATAGTTATTACGCCAGGATTTGATTTAAATGACAACTCTGTTTGTATGTTTGGTATTTATAACTATAAACAAAAGCAAGAGTTCTAAATTCTGGGCCAACGAAAGAGTTATCACTAAAATAATTATTTCAACTTTCAAATATCCTTTGCAGTTACCTACGACTTTTATAAGTATTCCATGTGTATACGCGTTTATGTAATAATATTTATTTCGTCGTTTAGAATTGAAAAAGCGACGGATTGAATTTAATCTTTTTAGTGAATTCGAACGTAAAGTGTGATTACTGTTATTTTTCTCTTTTTAATTAAGATATCTCTTTATTCGTATAACGATGAACGGAGAATATAATAGAAGATATTAAGTTTATTTAGCTTAATTTATTTTCGTTATTTAGAGTTTAACAAGTCTAAACAACGTTTTTTTTTGTAAACACGACGAACAGTACGTTGTGCATACGTATCGATAACTAGAAAAATTATGACTCAGTTGTCCAGCTTCTTACGAGTGTGGAATGAAGAATGCAATTGTGTGTGCAATTCTTATATGTTTCAGATTTGTTATGTTCATTATGGATCGCACAAGAAATTGCGAGCGAATCTTTCAATGAACGAGAGATTTAAGTATATATATATATATATAATCGCGCACGCGCGGGTTATATATCTGAAATCGATAGTAACACATTTGTAACATTTAGGACATTAATTTGACTTCAATTTCCAAATAGTACATACCAGAGATGAGTCAAAATTTGTTGGAACATTAGATGATTAGTTAAAACAACGTATAGAAAATATTATTTACTTTGACCCCTTGCCGTATATTAATGACTCGCCACACTCGTCATGAAGATCTTAAACAAAGTCTAACAAATATGAATGTTACGCCTTTCTTTTTGACTAAAATAAAATTTCCTTCGTTTGTAATCAATATTTAACCCTGAGCACTCGAATGGTGACTCTGAGGCACCACTATTGCTGTATCATTATTCAAAATATTGTTTACATTATTAAATGTGTCGATATCTAATCAGTTTTATACAGTGTTATACAAATTTCGTATCTATAAAATTTGAAAAAACATAGGGAATGCAAATATGCTAGGTCGGAAGAAATGTTTAATTTTCGAGTTAAATTAGCTCAGAAAATAAATATTCTTTTCTTTTCTACGACATATTTTTGGATAAAGACGTTTTAATCACTGTAACTGTAAAGAAAATGATACGGCAAGGAGTTAAAATTACATTAAGCTGTTTAATACTTTTTTACATGCAAGTATTCAAAAGTTGCAAATAGTATATATATCTTAATTATAAAACATACATTTTTGTTGCATGCGACTATATATACAAACTAACTTATCTGTTCAATTAGGTATATATACTTTGAATGAGAGTTCCTGTACACGACTTTAACTGGTCATCGATTATTTGAATAAAATTTTGTTCTCTGTTATGTAGTATAAATAATACTCTTAATATATAAAATGTATAAAAACTCATTATACAAGACTTCTTGCAAATTAAAATTTGTCTTTTCTTGTGAACTTTGTATATACTTATACATAATACCACAGTTAAATATAAATAAATAGAAGCATAATAGATATAGTACATAATCACTAGACTGCGGATCTTTATGCAAAATGAAAATATTCTGCATTGATTGTGGGAAGCAGGAAGAAAATAAAAATTGATTTCATCCTTTGATAACTTTGTTACATTAAAAACAATTTTACAGTGTTCTTACATTTTTCTAATCTATTATTGTTTTATATTCCACCCAAATAATTTATTCATAAATGCATAAAGATCCGCAGTCTAATATATTAAATGAAAAACTAGAAACAGACTGTAAAAGAAAAGCTTGTCAAATAATCAATACATTATCTACAAGCTTGTCTCTATACAGGATGCATCTCCATTTCCATATATTTTTCCACTCTTTAGTTTCAAGTGGTATTACTTATAAGTATGTATTAAGTGTGTAAAAATTGTACTTTCAATGTTTAAATACATCGTTGTACATGCAATGTATGCTGCGTATAAAACTAAAGAAATCCTGCAATCCAAATGACATAACATCTTTATGTTGAGAGTACTAAATATAATTCTTTTTATCAGTATGTCGCATCCATTTGCCGAAACAGTAAATTACATTTTTTACAAGCCCTAAAAACGCAGGAATTTAAAGCTTGAAAGAATTATCAATGAAATGAAAAATAATACTTACAAAATACAAGTTTCATTTGCATTTACTTTCCGCATAAGGCTTCTCTGACGTCGAAGTGGTCGAATGGATTGACTTATTGATAAAGTTAAATAATATCGATGTTGTGAATATTGTGATGGAGAACGCTAGTACTACAAGCACGTCTATGATTGGTACCAAAATGAAATACTCGTAAACGCCAAAAAAATATGTAGATTTCGTGAGGAGGAACGAGATGACGGACTTACTCAATATAGCATCCTATCGTGGTAAATTAAACGATTTCTCCGTGTTGCTTGTATTTTGTATATAAAACAACCGAACTATGCCTAATTGTATCTATGTAATTTATGTGTACATTATGTATTTTATCGTGCGTTACGTATGGCAGAATCCTGTCCTGTTCAGAGTTGACCTTGACATCTATACGTGGTTTTCTACAGTTTCAGTTACTATAGTACACCGGCAATCAGAATATTTGTCTACATTACTCTGACTGCCTAAATGTTTTCGACGACCTGCGTTACAATAGTGTGGTGGGTAACTATTGTGATCGTTGATGTGTTTGTACTATATAAATAATAATGATAATAATTTGTGCGCATTCAATATAAATGCAATAATATAGGCACAGATGATGGGTACAAAAATATGAAATTGCATGAGGCGTAAGGGATTCCAATCATGAACAGGACTGGCATTAATGAAGCGCCATCATTGTAGTCTTCAAAAAGAAATTATGGAATTCATTTTTGGAACAGCGTCACCGAGAAGTATCTTTAACAATTTTCCTGACAACTGATAACTATGTTGTCAGTGATGGATACTCGATGTCGATTCCACTCTCAATCTTTGGAAATGTCACTGTTAGAATCTAGAATCTTTTTTCAGTTCGAATGTATACCTTAGAAGTAAATGAAGAAGTAAATGTTCTACAACCGTATTTATATAAACACGAATGGAACGTAAACTTCGTATTTCTCATTCAAACAAAATTAATGCGCGTGCAGTACATATATATACATAAGTTCTTAAAAATTTTTAATATTCTCAAAATGTTCGAATTTCCAAAGTTTCTGTATTTTTCCATTATTCATTCGAGACTATTCGAGTAATTTAACATTCCATCACTAATGCTAACATTTAATGCAAAGAAAAGTATACCGCACATGTTGTTAATCGTTATGCAATAATTGAATGTATTTAAATGTAATCAATGTGAAACGCGTTGCGTTGAACAATAATATATATACCATGATAACGAAGATCTTTTTTATCTTGGTAAATGTTACATTCTTGCATTATTTTATTACTAAATACTATTAAAATAGTTCGTATTGTAAAAATCAAAATTTTTACTCATTATTTATAAAATTTTAATTTTGTTTATAATACAGATTTCACAATAAAACTGATCTCTTAAATTGCAATCGAAAACATTTAAATATTTACTGCAACTTTATCGATACATTTCTTTGGAAAAACTTATTTTACAATTTTTAAATCCCTTTCAATTCTAGTCAGCAAAACTTTTATATTGAAACACTCAACTTTTAAACCACTAATCTCCTACGATGGAAACTTGAATTTTTGGCATTTTCTCGCCCAAATCGACTGGATTACATAGAAAAAACGCAAAAATCTCTGGTTACCCAAGGAAAAGAGGCAAGGAATTATTAATGACGATTAATATAACAAAATAAAAATCGTTGAATTACTTCAGTTACCCATCATTTAATTAAGCTGAACGACAATATGAGAAATTGATTCCCTACTCATATGTATACAGATCTGTGTGCAGAGAATTATACCGAAATATAAATTTTTTCATTTGTTATAAAAATAAATAAAGGTATAGATTTTGACAATGAGAATATTGAATGGTCAATGTGACTGAATTTGACTTAAATGTATTTAAAAAATAACTTATTGTCAGTCAATCTGCGGAATTAACTTCTACAGAAACGTTTTCATGATTCCAATATATTGTAAAACCAGAAATCTAAAAAAGGGGGGTCGTCATTTTACCTCTCTGATAGTTGTAAGACATTCAGATTAACAATAGGTTTTCAATTTATTCTATGGTAATATCGGCATAATTAAACGTAATGTCTAAATAATTAATTCACAAGTTAAATTGTATAACTTCGTATTTATTGAGCACCATGACACTGTAACAAAGAAAAATATATTTTTCTCAATAAAATTTCATTTAGATTACGTTTACTACATTATCATTGCAAATATCAGTATATTTACGAACAAAACGCTATCATCCGTTTAAATCAGTACTCTAGCCAAAATTTCATCATAAAATATTCATTAACTTATTGTTTATACTTCAGTTTTTTTTAGTATATTATTGATCATAATATTATAGTACAAAGGATTACGTATAATAATTATTAATCACCTCCATGATGTAGTTAGAATGTAGAAGAATTCACATTTTGAGATCTCATATTCTGAAAATATAAAATTTTATATTATTAACGAAATAACTTTAAAATGTAATGCATATTAAAGCTTTTATTTGTCTCAGTCAAAATGGTACACGTTGGAATTCTGAAGCTTCGTCATGAAATACTCGGCCCCGAAAGAAAATCATCATTTAATGTATGAAATATGAATGGTACTATATTTTTACAAATAATTAACAAACATAAGTTACCTGAAGTGACGAAGATTAAGCAGCAGTCCACTTTTGTGTGTAAAAGAAGTAAATATAACTGAATATCCAATTTTACATTTCTCATAATGTCTAAATTAATATTGTATTATAATTTCTGTATTGATGTAGAAGAATTCCCATTTTGAGATCTCATATTCTGAAAATATAAAATTTTATATTATTAACGAAATAACTTTAAAATGTAATGCATATTAAAAGCTTTTATTTGTCTCAGTCAAAATGGTACACGTTGGAATTCTGAAGCTTCGTCATAAAATACTCGGCCCCGAAAGAAAATCATCATTTAATGTATGAAATATTGATGGTACTATATTTTCACAAATACGCATAACAACACATAACAACAAACATAAGTTACCTGAAGTGACGAAGACACAGCAGCAGTCCACTTTCGTGTGTAAAAGAAGTAAATGTAACTGAATATCCGCTTTTACATTTCTCATAATGTCTAAATTAATACTGTATTATAATCGTTATATTATAACATCTTGAACAATCCATTGTAAGTTATATTGTCGTATCTTCAAATCCAATGTTCATGACTTCTTCCACACTTGTATGGAAACTTCCTCGGCCTTCAAAATCCCGTTGACATCGAATCTCCCTACTAAAACCACAATATATTATTATATATATGTAATGAGAAAGTATATATTTTTTGAAGTAATAATGTCAGAACACGTTGGAAAAATCATTGATATTTCTCAATCTTGAGTTTTGTTATCATCACAAGATGGAATGAGCAAAATTGAATCATCGAGACACAGTACAGTAAAGTCGCGATCTAGCTCCCTGAGAATCTCCACGGTCACTACCTCTTCGCTTACCCCTTCCACTGGAGGGGCATCCCCGCGAGGGGCCAAGAAGCTCGAACTGTGCGCGGTTCGTGTTTACAGATTTCAATACTATATTCAGTAAAAATTAAATAGACAAAGAAAGAATAATAAAAAATACCTTATTATTACATGCTTCCACATCGTTCCAGATTTGTGCCGCATCACACACCGGAGTTGTGCTTTTTTAAATCATATACCCATTTCATACGGATTGATGAATTTTAATTCTGTAAAAGAAAACTATTATTATAGAAAGTGCAAACATTTTCTACTTTATTGCTACGAACTAGTATTGCTGATAGGTATCATTAGACTTCGGATCTTTATGCAAAATAAAAAGTTTGTGCATCAATCGCAAGACACAGGAGGTAAATATAAATTTATATTCTGCACTAATAATTTTAATGTAGTAAAAATAATATGTTAATAAACTTGAAGTCTTTAATCTTTTAACTGTTTTAAATTGCATCTAGTCGTTTTTGTCATAAATGCATAAAATCCGGTGTTTAGTTATCATGAAATTCAAAATTGTTAAATCATCTTTACTTCATCGGTGGAAATACTATATATGTTTCATTAAATAGTTATTTGAACACTTACCACTTTAGTTTTCAGTATGTTCCTTGTTGAAATCTTCAGCCAGCAACAGCTACGAACATCTGCAAAGACAAAAACTTACATAAGTATTTCAGATAATAACATGTTACTAATCCATTATGATCCGATCAAAAAAATCGACAAATTAATGTATGCGTTACGTATAAATTATAACCGAAACATCGTTTGCTAAATAAAACCTGTATGTGAATGAATATTGTTCTAAAACTTCTTCAGAATCATGAACTTCAAGAATATGTTCGTTGAAAGTATCAGGGTTTCAAAATTTCTCTTCAATAAAGAACAATATAACATAAAACGTTAAGAAATAAAAGTTTGCAAAACCTAGTGGTGTCAATGGAACGTAAGTACAAATACAATACATTTTTAGTACAAATACTAAAGAAAAATCTTATCATCGAGATGAGACTTATTAATATTATTTTGGAATACTATATTACACATAAGATAATGTGTGTGTGTAGAATATGAAATATTTGCAAAGGTTGATTTTTGCCAGAAAAATACATGTTGTTCTAGAAATGAATAAGATGTCGATGCTGAATGAAACGTATTTAAATTATTATAACGCATAGATGGAAATTGTGATATCGAGTTCCTGCCTATTGAATTTTAAATGCTACATAGTAGGATAGTTCAATTCATTAAGAATATATTGCAGTAATTTGGAGAAATTTCCATTATGTCTAACAATGTTCAGAAAATTCAGATATCCCACATATATATGTTTACCACCCAGACAGTAAGTAAAACTTTCATAAACAATTCTAAAGGTTTTTGTTCAGGCGATAATTAGGTACAGCAGCCTAGATTTCAAATAGCGAACCTAGACAACCATTTGCTAAAATTGGTACATAAACACATTTTGGTTGTCATAGGTAAAAGAATACAGTCTAGGCTGGTAAATTTGCACACAAGTATTAAGTTTTTCCTTTTTTTTTATATGTATGTATAGATCCGTATAATATGAAACGATTGGGTTTTGCATAATGATGCAGAAACATTAAGGTTCAGAGTATAGTTAATTTCTATTGAACCCAGATGACGATATAATAAACCGTTCATGGATTGTAACTCCTTCAATTTCTCCTAACAATTTTGGAGTTTTGCACCCATTACAGATAAATCTAAATAAAGTGGTAAAGATTACACATCATTCAAATGTTAAAACTCGGAAGTGTATCTATAACATCTTAATTGCAATCGATAATAAAATGTGTATAATTATGCATGTGAGGAAGAATTTATATAAATGTGTTTGTAATTGAAATTATGAATTACATTCATAATCGTGACAAACAATTTTTGTAATCTTTACCGCGTGTGCTCGTTTCAACGTTCCCACCCGAATATTAAAATAGAATTACGCATAATAACATTTTTACAGTATCTACTCACCTCGTACCAGTAGATTCATTGACTAGTAGTTTCAAGTAAGTAAGCCTATCTTGTCATTGCTGTCTCTCCTCCGTTAAAAGACTCTTGATTAAGAAATGTTCATTTCAGTTTATACTGTGCATTATTATCGTGCGATTGCAGGCAATTGCGTGTACTCGAGGCATGTAGTTGTTTTCTTCAAGAGAAAACGTGAACATTTTTTTTTGTTTGCAAGAAATGCACGTATATATGACGTATCCGCAAATTGTCCTCGAAAATTCTTAAAATCTTATGATGATTCACGACATTCGTATTATTATTTTTTTTTTTTAGTTCAGTGACATGTGCGCACTGTGTATTATCTTAAGAAATTCGATAAAACTCCATCAAGCAGGCATAGAAGTATGCATTGGATAATACACGTGATCGTTAATGTGTGTACAGGTATGGGTACCTATTTGTTAAATTGGGCTTACGTGATCAGATTCTATAAAGAAGACTGATTTACACTCGGCAGATATATAATCCCTTCAAGAGCACCCAATGATAAACACAAACGTGTATGCAAATCATTGTAGACACCATTGTCAATATAATGGTAACTATATATAGCAGTGATTGTATGGATCTGCGCTACATGCACAGCGTTTAAGGTACATTAATTTGGATGTTGCTGGAAAGTTTTCATAAGGTTTATGAAACTAGAATTAAATTCAGTATCTGGTAGGTTTAAGATTAGATAGGTGAGATATATTGAAGAGTAATGCGAGTAACTAACATTTAAAGTGAAATATATAGACTCTGAAGAAACGTTTCCTCTCGATTTTACCAAACATTCGATCAAAAGGATTTTATATCTATGAAATATTGTTCCTGACACAATATATATGTATTGCACTTGGTATAGTTCCTGAAAAAAATGTACGAACCATTTTAACCCCTTGCCATATATTTCAATAAGTCAGACTCGTCATGAAGATTTTAACAAAATCTAACAAATATGAATGTTACGAGTTTCTATTTACATAAAATGAAATTTGATTCGCTTGTAATGAATATGTAAGCATTAAAATAAATGTAGCCATGCATAAAATATCAATTTTCTTTTCCCTTCTACAAAAGAAAATGGTACGGCAAGGAGTTAAAGCGATAAAGCCTATATTATAAGATATACAGGATTCCATTTAATGTGTCACACTACTTCCAGTGCTAATTAATATAATTACATTATCCCTAATAAAATAATTATATGAAAATTTTGGTATATATACTTAACATAATGAAATTATATTTCTCCTGAAATAAAATCGAAGAGTTTCATTTTTTTGCTATTTACCAGGAAGAAAATGAAATGTTAGAAACAAATGTTTAAAACAACTCGTTAATAAAATAAGAGATTATTTT
Source organism: Lasioglossum oenotherae (assembly GCA_028455765.1). Taxonomy (NCBI): domain Eukaryota; kingdom Metazoa; phylum Arthropoda; class Insecta; order Hymenoptera; family Halictidae; genus Lasioglossum; species Lasioglossum oenotherae. Next base: position 4,968,092 of record CM052295.1, on the reverse strand, counting down.
GCTGTGATAATAATACAGCATTTTTTTTATGTTGAGAATAATTTAACTTTAGTATAATTAACCCAGTATAAAAATTAGGAAGTACGTTGGATGAATACTTTTATGTAGTATTATAGCCACGCTACACGTTGTAGTTGAATTAATTCTCATGTTGGATCGAAAGTATAATCGTCGGTATATGGTGATAGCATTTCATTTATTTATATTTAACGTTACCCGATAAACTGAAATAAATGATATAATAACACACTAATTACTATTTTCAATCTATGAGTGTTTCATGAAGGCACGTCACCTAAACAATGATTAAACAATAACGGTAAAAGGGGAACAGAGTGCGAGTCATACTGAAAATAAATCTTAACGCCAATTGATTGATTAGTATGTGATTAGTAATATATATATGTATATATATATGCAACCGAAGTTGCTTCACACAATTCACAAGAATCACTTTTCTGGAAAAAGTTGACTCTCAAGTGATTTGTGTTGTAATCATGCGATCCACTTATGAAGAATAATTTCATTCGGTACGATAGTTAGGAATGTTTGTGATTAACGTACTTCTATAAAGTTATACGAAACTTAGGTTTGTCTTCGTTGGGTATAATCTATGTTGAAAGCATTGTGTGATAAGTTTTCGCATTATCCTTCAAAACACGCTTGTTTTCAATGCTCCAACAATGAAGAAAATTAATAATTAAATGAGTATTTCCTACGAGTAGACCTTTATTCATAAAATTACTCTTTGTCAATGAAGTTCCTTCACAAAGTTTTTTTTTCGGGTAGCACAATTGTAAGTTCAATCTGCTGACGTACGACTTATTCTAGCATAATTTTTTATGAAGATTTAAGTAATGAGGAGACTGAATATATATATATGTATGTATAGATATATCTCATACTGTTTGCATGGTGAAATGCACACCATTAATTAAGCTTAAAAACACGTATGTACGAATATCGATACGGCGGCAGCTAAAATTGCCTTCATACAGGGCGGGCCCCCGTGTGACATCTCTGTTCTTATGGAAAGATCAGCTATATTCAACGATTGATGTTGGTCTCAGTCAGTCTGAATTAACGCATTCTCACTTATAGACTAATATGTCCTCGTATTCGTACAAAGTACAAAGCGAAAGGTGTACTGCCTAGAGTACATTACTTTCACTTTGAGAGGAATAACGAATCAAAGTAATCGATAAACTATGAATAGCGACAGTATGACAATACAGTAAATGACAAAAAGTAATATATTACGTCGTTTTGAATATTTACACAGATTTTTGCGAAATAAAATACTCTTCCCCAGTGATTTTTTTCGTTTAAAATACTAATTGACACAACGAATATGCACTGCTTTTACATATTATGGTATTATTTTATGATGATATCAGTTTACAGTATAGCACTGTAAACTAAAAGTTTTGTTCTCCTCGCGTAAGCGTCCGTTTCTTACAAGGGAAGGATCCGAATCTGTCGGGCATCGGTTTCAACAAGTTTTTGTACGATAATAGTATGAAAGTTCCTACTGCTGTATATGAAATAATTAGCCGTAGTTACGTAGTTTTAAAAATATAAATGGCGAAAGTTGTATACCCCTTAATATACCAGGTGTGTTAAAAAAAATAACGAGAACTTTGTGATTTCGCAGGTCGTATTAGTCCCATTCACGTCATTTTTTTGTTGTGTTAGTAAATATGTCTACTTAAAAGTAGTCTGTACTGTACATTGGTTGTCGTATTCGATGTTTAGTCTATCAGCGATTGTTCGTGGCGAAACAATTCATGACTTTTACACAACAATAATGCACCTGCTCACACTGCATTGCTCGTTCATGATTTTTTTTGCAAAAACCAACACTTTAATGATGCCCCAGCCTCCGTATTCACCGTGTGACTTTTCTTTATTCTCAAAACTAAAGAAAACCCGTGTTTCAAGCATAGACGTGACTGAAAAAGCGGATCTATGAAACAGCTAAAAGTAATCCTAAAAGTCGAGTTCCAGAGACGTTTCGGGGATTGGAAGAAACGTGTACTACCTAATGGAGACTGTTTTGAAGGGGATAACATTCATGTAGCCGACTAACTAAAATTTTTTCCGAAAAATGAAAATTCTCGTTATTTTTTTAACACACCTCGTACTTTAGTAACAATCATCTTGCATCGTGCACATAATACAGTAAACTAGCTCCCATCGCCTGTTCCGAGCAGGGACCGAGATCGTATAGCGAAACTATATTTTTATGACTGCGTCGACCGCGCAGAAAGTACAAAGAATGCCGAGGCAGCTCGAGCTTCTTGGTCTCTCGCAGGGATAAACTTGCTTGGGTGGGATTGGAACCCAGGACTTGCAGGTGACACACTCGCGTTACCATTGCGCTGCACCAAGGATGCTTGTTTAATGGGATTAGAAATATTTAGTATGTATAACTTCAATTATTTATACCAGGTCTGGGCACATTTATCTCAATCGAGATAAAATCGTTCCCTTCTAGTAAACGTCGTTACCATGGAGAAAGGACGCGCTTCGCCTGATACGAGTAGCTACGAACCCAGTAAACAAAATGATCGATTTTGGACGGGTATCTACGCACGCATATGCGGGCAGAAAGACCGGGAATCTGCCCGGCCCGGGCCCGACAGAAGCTGCTCGGGCAGACCTGGCTGACTGGGAAGGTACGTACGGCGGAGCAATGAAGACACGAGGCACCAGCGAACACGACGAAGGTGCGCACTTGGGTTGGTAGAGGAAGTAAGCGTTTCGAGGGGCCCCAACCGTGTGCAGGTCTGATTTATACCTTAAAACAGTTAATAATTGCATGTACAGCATTAGGGATTCGTGTACCACCATCGTACAAAAGTTCGTTAGAATCGAAATCTGACAATTCGGGTGCTGCACTTGTTAGAGAAGAACGGTCTCTATATAATTAAAAAAAATTGCACGTGTCGAATGCAATACTTCGTACTACACTTAATTAAAAAAGGAGTCTGTAAATGATAAAGTATGTAAATAGTCGTGTTATATATATTATAAGTCCACGCATTGTCGATGTTCCGGCATGAACGCTCGGTTTCGAATACTTAAAAAAAACCCCAGAGAATTCGTCAATGTGTATCAAACGTTATCCAGTTAGTACTACAAATCACCAGAAAAAAGATATATTTCTTTCTTGCACTTCGTTTCGCTCGCAAGTTTCACTAAATTCATTAATACTCTGATAACTTAAAAACTGTATAAAACACAGCAGTCTCTTTGTCCGAAAACGATTCACGATATCTACGACGTCAGATCTAATACGAAATATATAAAAATCGCTTAATTCATCAGATACATATATATGTATCCACTTCTCAATTTTTGACCATACTCGATATATTCTTACTGACGTATATTTTATCTTTCTCCCCACCCGATAATAGATATCAAGACAATGGGAGACGATCTATAGCAAAACTTGTGGTGAAATGACTGAAGAATGCAATGCGAACTATCGCGGAAAATATAAATTTCAATTTCGAACGACCAGTTCAAAGAAAAAAACATAAAGAGGTATATAATACTGTAATGTGTTTTTGTTTATTTAGTAACGTCTCCTCTTGTTGGGATAATCGTCCTGACGATTTCGATCATTTCCGCCTTGCCAACGTCCACTACCACCTCCACCTCCACGACCGCCACCCATGTTACCCATATCGACCCTCATATCCATCAAATCCATTATCTGAGCCCGATCGTCATTGTAACCCCCTCGGCTACCACGATCCATAGTGTTATAAGCATCCATGAAGGACTTTGTGTCCTAATCATCACAAACGATCGAGTAGTAATCGATATTATCGCGGTTTGTTTTCGTTTTGTGTTGCGGTAAGTTTCATAAGTCGGAACGATCGAGAGTATGTCGATAATCATTGAAGAAAATGCCACGGATTTCCGTTTAAACGGTGAACACACACGGTGTTTTGTAGATTTTTGATGTACCATAAATACATTTCACGGTTCAGGGCGACCATCCATGTTTGACAGCAGCACAGGTCATCGTCAATTTTCGTCAAATCACATAGAAAAGAAAGGGGAAAACACAATGTTAGATGTTGCTTTTTCTTGTACAACATTAGAATGGATTGCGTGTAAACACGTGCTAAAACAAACGATATATATATGTATATATTTTGTTAGAACTTCGTCGCGAATGTATGCCGTTTTTTTGCTCGACATTGATTCACCTTATTCAACCAAGCGAATGCCCAACATATAGACCAATGACAGTAATCACCATCGACGTTAGTGCACCTGTCAAAGTAGTTTATAAGTAACAAGAATAATAACCGCATATCAGTCTCTCGGCGCGCAAATTACTGCACGTATTTCTTTCCCTAAGACAGTTTCGTTCTTTCTGTGAACCATACTGGTTGTATTAAAGAAGTTGTAGAATCAGTTGTAACTTCGGAATTATAATTCAGAGTCAATTCTAAGCATATACTTCCACCTACAATATAAATGAACAACATATTGTTCAAAATTATTTTGTTTCAGCGTTTCAGTTCACGAGCCGGTAACAGGTCGTATTAATTATTGTTATGGATAAGAATTTTAGACGTAGTCATTATTTCTGTATATACGGTAGACATAAAAGCAATTGATGACTTCTTCATTGCATTATGTGTTTCGTAAAATGTGGTGCAACCATCCAGCGAGTAACGATATGTAAAAATAAATCGGAAAATAAATAATATTTTTTTATTTCAGAACTCGTTTCAAAGACAAATGCGTTTGAAAATTCGTCGAATACACGTATTGTTGTATAGGAATCGACTGCCTTGCGTGTTCGTGACGCGTCGGTCCTGATGAATTGTCAAACTCTACTTTCTCCGACAACGAAGCATCATATAAAAAAAATGTAATTATTTTCTTCTCGATTTATTTTTGCCAGTAGAGTCATTCTCTGGTTACATGGTTGTACCACGATTTACGGAACACCTTGTACATACCTAACGCATTTATAAAATCCTACAGGAATAGCAGTCTTGTTTTATACAGAGGAACATATTTCATAATGGTCGTATCTGTACTTATATAACTATAGAATTAGAGTAAATGGAATTGTATACAATTTTGGGAATTAAGTACCGATGCAAGCAGCAAAGAGGCGTGATCAAGGTCTCTAAGCAAGCTCTATACAATACTTATTCGACAGAATTGTAATGTCGTTTCATATATGTATAAATATTGTACAATGCAAAATAGTATGCGAGGAAATATCTGTCACAAAAGTAATGTTGAAGACATCCCCCAGATTTCTCAGAGAAAAATCAATTAGCTTATCCGTATAAGTTACATATGGCTCTATTCAGAAACAATTCTTCTGTTTATAGATGAATTCTATTATTTAAACAAAATTATATTCTCAAATATAATAAAAGATATTTTCTGAATAGAGCTGATCGTGGTTGAATAGTATTTCATATTGTTGGGCATTTCTTGGTCGATAAATATCAAATTGTTACTATGGAACTATAATTACGTGTTAACAAATAAATTCTCTCTGACGTAACTTGGAAGTATTATAAATAGTAAGCTAGACTATTTATGAAAATCTAAAAGTTTTTCCATACAAATGCATATGTTAGTTCCATAGTAAATAGCACACCTAATCCTTAACTGAGCTAGAGAAAATAGAGCACAGAGCCTCCTGTCTGCAAGCATATGGAGAGACCAATGTGGCAAAGTATTAATATAGTTTTGGTTAGAATTGTAGCATCTGCAAATGTACAGAGAATAACCTAGAGGATAATGTAATATGCTTAAATATATTTCGTCATTCAGTGGCTACTTAAATCCAATATCCAAGGTCTTGCTATGCGTTAAAAGAATTTTAAATGTCCACTTTCATGTATATTTAACATACACGCCTCAAAATAGAAATTTTTTCTATGACCAGAGAAATTGAAAGTTTCCGTAAATTAATACTATGTAAAACGGTACATACAATTTAAAAAATTTTCCCCCAAAGAGATAATCTTGTTTCATTTGTGAGAGTCCTAGAAAAACAATTCGAATAGATGATAGATCTACCAAAATAAATGAACCTACCTACCCATGTAGTTTTCAATGTATTTAACAGTCTTTCTAAAATTTGTAACATGTAAATGCCCTACCATTCCGTGTTGGCAAACGTGTTTGCTGTCAATTTTCATTAATATCCCTCCATCGTTTCTGTATAATCATTGGATTCTTCCAAGAAAACCATAACAAAGAATCAACTTTCTCTGATATTCTTTCAGAGACTCGCAGATACTCGTGAAGATATCTCGCATTTCGATATTCTTCCAATACTACATTAAATTAATCTTGACGAACTTCAATAAACCAATGGCTTCGTGGTTATTTGAAGTAGGTTTGGAGAGAATTAAAAATCATCACAGAGATGTATGCTTTCATTGAAATGAAAGCAGAAGCAACACAACCGTGGATAAAAAATAACGATACCGTCAATATCATTGAAATAATAGTGAAAAAACATGAATATTCGGTGTAGAAATATCCTACCAGTGTCAAATACCTTCTAGATTTCTGTTAAGGCAAATTGAACCGTGATAATTAAATCTCGATGTCTGTCCACATCAGAAAGTATCAATAAAAAACTAATTGGTTAAATAGGAAGCTTCGATATATGCCCATTGATTCCTCCACATGTTAAAGCCAATTAATTGAAACAGAATATATGATTTGCATAAAGTATATACACACACATGAAATTCAATATTTGATGGCATTAGTTGGCATTGTTGCAGACATTAGAACTCTGCTGTTTTGGAAAGCATGCTTTCATGGGAAGACTCGTAAAGAAGTCATTTCGCGTATTTCTCCAGAGAATTTTTCGCCAACAATACTGGCTCCTTTATCATGCAAGAACACAGCTCAACTTATCTAATAGTTCCCGTGTATAGACTTAATAGTTTTGGAGTATCGCTAGATAGAGATACATATATAAATGAAAGATAAAAAATTAAACTTTTCGAAAAAGAATAGGTAACTGTTTTGCCGTGAAAAAATAAACTTAAATGATATAAGAATAATAGAAAGGGATACGTTACCACTGGCATGCCGCTTCCACCTGTAATCAAGTGCAAGACATGATTAGAAATTGCTTTTAATCAATGGAACACTACACAATATAATAGTACACATAAAATAATTTCAAAATTCAAATATATGGTAGACAAATGAAAATACAAAAAACATACGGTTTACATGTTAAAAGAAATTACAAACGTTTGCAACTAAAATACCACAAAAACTTACCATCAGGTTGACCATATCCATCGCGATCACTATTACTAACAGAATCGTAGTTCTTTCCTCCCATGCCGCCTCCGCCACCACCTCTCATTGCTTGCTCCTTAAATAGAAAAGGAACATGACCCTAAGCATTATTGAGAAACGATACAAACATTAAAGACATTATTAATCTTATCGTTTATAGTATATAATAATAGTTTATTAACTGTTCGAGGACATTCGGAAAAACTCGACTGAAGAAACCAGGCGATCACGCTTCTTAAGTTTAATTAATTGATTAATGCTCTACATAAACGGTAACAGTAAAAACATGCACCGACAAAATTCAAATGTGGAATCAGTTTGACTCTACGAAGTGATGGTAGCTGGTAGTGATAATGACGACTGGCAGTTTAGGCATTGAACAGGAGAAACGTGATCGCATCGCGTGGCGCTCAACACTTAAAATAAAATTAACTTGAATAATTAGTATACTCGTTGTTCTTGTACAAAAAGATAACAGAATATTTTTAAAAATTTCATAGAAATGTAAATTCTCCAGATAACAAGCAATTTGTAACCTAATTACCTGCATAAATAAGTTATTTTCTTGTTGACGCCTATGTAGCTCTTCTTCTTGTCTTCTGATACGCATAGCCATTTCTTCCTGTTGTCTTCTCCGTAATTCTTCCTCGCGCGTTCTTTGTTCTTCGGCTTGTCTCTCTTTCATTTCCCATTCTCTCTTTTGCCTTTCTCGATCTGCTTCCCGCATGCGCAGCTCTGTAAAAAGACAAAATTTACTTATTAATCATACATCACCTAAAAAGATGTTACAATAGCATTTTATGAGTACATCAAAATACGTACGTTCTCTAAGTAATTCCGTTTCATGTTCGTAACGGGCAAATTCCATTTGAGCTTCTAACTTCTCTTCTTCCATCGCCATTTCTCTCTTCAATGCTTCTTCCTTTTGTTTGTAAAGCTCATGAAGTTGTTTCCATCTTGTTCCATACTCGTGCTCGAAGCTTCCCAATTGTGCAAACCTTGGCCCAATATCACGTGCCTTGAAAAATTCTGGATTCTTCCGTGGCAAATTTTTATCGGGAAAACCATCTACGTCGTCTTGTTGTTCGAATGGTTCAACGACGACTGGCCGTAAAGAACTATAACAAATACATCTTTTATCTTACAAAAGTCTTATAAATGTTATTATTTTTTGTTTAATATTGTATTCCGTCTTCGGCACACAATGCAATGATTACATCATGCTTCCATTGGGAATAATTTTTTTCTTCCCCAATTATTTTAATTGGCACTTGCTGATTATTTAATGCATCTAACAAGCGTGGCATCGGGGATTAATTTTAATTCTTATTTGTAGACTGCAGATTTTTATGCATTTATGGAGAAATTAGCTAGGTAAAATTAAAGCCATGAAATATTGGAAAAATCTAACAATGGTGTTACGTTGTTTTCGATGTAAACTTCTGCTTCCCATAATAAATGCACAACATTCTTATTTTGCATAAAGATCCGCAATCTACTTATGTGTATTACACAATTAACACTTACGCAGTTAGGAAGTAACATCCTTCGGTACACTTTCGTAGAGCAAGCTGAGCCGATGGTTTTCTACAAAACTCTACAATCCCTTCGCCAGTAGACTTTCCTCTGTCGTCAACAATAACTATCGCACGCTCTATTTCACCGAAGACGCTGAATGCTCTATCAAGCAACTCATTTGAAATCCAAGGCGTCAGATTTTTCACTTTGATTGTGGACGAATGTGGAGCAAAGCGTACTTTAAGCGCACGACCTTTGCGCATGGTACCGTCCAATTCATGCTTTGCTTTTTCAGCATTCACCCTGTAGTCCTGCAAGTTACATAACATCGTGAGCCACAATAAAAGATAATTATAAATATCTCAACTCCAAAATAATTTATCATATCAAGTAAATATATGCAGCCAAAAATTATTATCATTGTCTATCAAACGGTAATTGTTATAATCATTATGTGTAGATAAAATAAAAAAGTCAAAAATACTCGAAATTTAAATTACCATTCTGAGAAATGCGAAATTCTTCTCTTTATTAACAAATAGCTCCGATATTTCTCCATATTGTTGGAACATCTGCTGAATTTCCTCTTCTGTAACATCGTTTGTCAAATTTCCGATGTACAACCGATTACGCCCACTGAACTTCTTTTCTGTAGTTTCCTGTGGCGGCAACTCGTGAGTAGGTCCACTGATGGACATAATACGCTCCATTAGACGATCCTAATTTGAAAACCAATAAAAATATGTATATTACTTCGAGGTAGCAAAGCTTATATTTGAAGTTTGTCTATGTTAACACGTTGCCTGCCGCGGTGATCACTACTGAGCGTGTTTGACGCGAATAATATAAGGCTGATGGTTAAAGAACGCCGGGACCCCCGTGACGTCCCAACGATACCTCGATTTTGAAAACAAAACGATCTCCTGTGTGAGGATATGATGGAGGAATTTACTTGTTCGACCGGCGTGAACCGTTAACCAAAAATAAGATCACCTGTAACCTCCTTAGCGAGTACACGCGATATCGAATAGTTGAAAAGAGTTACGTACGCGACATGCAAGTTTTATAATAAAGCAAACTATATCTAAACAGATATTAAACTTCGACTGAAATTGTAGAAACCTCGGTTTCAATATTGAACATCAGTGAGTCGTTCCTTCAGATTCATCACGATCGAGAACTTGCTCATCTAATATTCCTATCACTCGATCCCGGAGCCATTCTTTGTCGTTTACCATTTGCTCGTAACGCGATCGGTGCAACAGACGGGCATTGAATTTTCCAACGTTTATAATTTTTCTGGATGCAATTAATACTAGAATAGTACTTTAACACTGAACCTACACCACAAAATTGATGTCACTATTTTTATTTATATGTGATTCTAACATAGGCAACTTCACTCTAGCGCTGGAGGTGAATTCAACACAACACGTTCTACAGTCAACGTGTTAATTACATGAAATATCAGTGAAACATAAAGTATAGTGAGTATTGCTTACATCTTGTGAACGATTTCCCATATTTCTGTCGCCACCTCCTCGACCACCTCTACCGCCACGCATTCCGCCGCCTCGTCCCATACCCATTCCTCCCATACCACCTCCCATGCCTCCACCCATTCCTTCAGACATCGTGTTGTCCATACCTCCATCCATAGAATCGCTCATCTTCATCTGTAAACAAATAGATATTTGAATTTCATCTTTAAAATCTGTAAAACAAAATTAACTAATTCAAAATTGATATCGAAGATTCATAAAAATTATAAAAAATAAAACAAATTATGTTCGTAGTCACTTTATATTGGTTCTAAAACTGCAAATACTGTATACTAACATGCACATTTGCACTTTTAAATAATAATCTTTCTATTTTTTAACTTCTAATTACTATAGTGAACTATAGTTACTATATTTTATATTATAATTACTATAGTTACTATAGTGAAAATAGAAATTAGGAAGTAAAAATTGCTGTACCACTATTCAAAATATTGTTTACATTATTAAATATATCCATATCTAATCAATTACTAAACATTTAGGTATATTGTACGAGATGTTATACTCTTCTATGTAGGTCGGAAGAAATGTGTAATTTTCGAGTTAAACTAGCTCTGAATGCAAAGGGTTAATATTGCAATAATCATTGATTTCAGTAAAGCAATATCATAAACCTACTCAGTAACTAGTTAGAAGAGATTTTGCTGGTTATAATGATAGCTAGGAGATTTAAATTGTTGTTTCATCAAATCTGTATCAATAAAAGGCCATCAAATCCCATTTAAACGGAATAATTATTTCAAAAGTTTTACAGAAAGCGTTACTAAATACATCATGGATAAATCAGTATGTACTATAATAGGTAATAAAATAGGAAAAATCTCAAAAATATACTAAGTTAAAATTCAGAGTTACTATAGTTCAATTAAAAAAATAAATGTGCAGTAATTATTTACAAAGAAGCACTCCCCTCCGACTTTGATGAAATTTAAATCTGAGCGTCCTAACAGAGTTTCATAATGTGATACAGTGGTATTTCTTGTCACGCAAGCATACTTATCGCATAGTGTAACAATTAAATAATTAGGCGATTATTTAAATATATTTATACTGTTTGATGTATGTATACAGAATCAATTGCTGAATTTCATCTTCAAATTCCACGTGTTTCTTAAATAATTCTTGACCGCCATTTTGCTTTGACCGTACGCCATTTTGCAGTACTTTATGTGAATAATCGATATGTTCTATTTAGTGGCATTTTCTAACCCCGGAAAGATAATGTTTAATCAAACCAAATGGCGTAAACAAAATTTAACACAAAATAATGCGATTAGTGTTAAATATCTCCCGTCAAATGATATAACCCATGAATGTTCTGTTATTTACAATGGTTTTGTTAATTTTTTTATACGAATAAGAAAATTGGTGTTAATTTAAATATTTGAAAAATTGTGTAACATTCTATTTTTCATTTCTATCGCATCAATTCATATAATGCAATATACATAGTAACTAATTTAAAAAGAAAAACAAAATACGAATTTTACGGTACATTACAGTTTACACTACGTAGTAAGCTTTACAAATTGAAACAAATTAAGATCAAAAAATTATACGACGAATACATAAAGTGTTTTGCCAAAACTAAATTGGAAGGTAAGATAAAGGAAATGAAGCTCCAAACCTAGTGAACATATTACGCATCACTACAAAGCAAACATGGCGACCAAGAACAAAGAACGCCGAAATCTCTACACAATGTATATACAACAATTATGTAAAACTTACCGGTCCATCGTTATTTCTATTTCCTCCACCCATTCCGCCACCACGTCCGCCAGAAAAACGTGTACCGCCTTTTCGGCCACGCGGTCCTCGATTACCGCCGCCCGGTGGATTACGTTCTCGTGGATTATCATTACTATTTTCTGCAGATGCATTCTGCTGCTCTGGCTTTACACTCGGAGAATCTGCTCCTGCCATTGTTCGTTAAAAATTGACCCAATACTTGGCTTAAAAACTGCGTACTAAAAGTACAAGTTTCTCGCAAGTAACGAACTTGGCACTCTCCCGACCGTCTTCTACAACGAAGTGTCCACTATGGCGTTCGGCAACGAAGAGAACGATGATGGCGCGAGGTAAATCTACTAAATAGAAGACTTATCCCCACTACAATCATCATATCCGGTGTATCATAGGCACATCCGGCGCGGCCTACGATTGGCTGGTTTACTTAATGATAAACTCCCCTTGATTGGTCGACGTGTTTTCGATGCAACGTTGCCACTATTTGTCGAGACGCATTGCTTTATCTATACAGGGTGTCCTAAAATGTTATATTTCCTTTGTTACGTGACTAAATATACTAAATATATACGCGAACGTATACAATCACGGTCGTGATTTTAACTTCATTCATGCCGTAATTGTGATTTCTTAATCTAGAGTGAATTTGCTCGTTGTCATCCTAAGATGAAGACATATCGATTGAATTAGTTCTTTTTTTAAATACATGTGAATTTACTTAATTTAATTCAATTTTCTTTTCTGTACCTTTTATTTCAGTATTTAAAAAAGAAAAAACTAATTCTTCCTCTCGATTTCTAAATCGTAATATTTATCTAAATACTATAAAACTGCAGATAAATCAGATAATTTCTTTTATAGCTATGGGGGAAGTCGGGGGTAATGCAGGGAACTGTATACCGACAAAATCTAGCCCGAAAAATAATAAATAATAGAACTTTGTAGTTACTTATCGTTTTGAATTTGAAAGTATTAGCTCTCTGGTATTAGACAAAAACCAAAAAAAAGTTTACATATTATAGTTGTTTTGTACCTTATTACACGTATTCTGTATACAGAATCCCGAATGTATACGGAATGCTACCGGCTCTGCTGCTATAGCAGCAGACACTACAAAACTTTATAGGAAAATAAAAAATTTATTTCGTTATTTTACACACTCGCGTATACTGATGGCACCGACGAAATATAGTATCTCGTCGGTGCTGATAATTCTCGGTGGACACATTTTCGATGGCTACGTCTACAAGTTTGCGGACATCTGCTAACTTGTACGTCGTATTCCGCGCTCGGATAAATTCCTTAACTTTTGCCTATGCGAGCTCAATGGGGTTTAGCTCGCAGTGGTAAGGGGGAAGGCGTACCACGGTACATCCATGTTCTCTGGCATATTCATCAATGACAAAGGTGTTAGGTTGCCGATACTTATCAACTAAAGCTAATAATTGAACTTTGACGTTCCGTGGATTCACCTGTTCCCCTTACCCTCGAGCCACGTGATTATTCTATCCCTTGTCCAACTCTTCGTTGGATACTTATCCCTTTTCATGCTATGGTATGGCGCATTGTCCATAACAATAACTGCCCCATCTCGCAGCATGGGCAAAAGTTTGCAGAACCACTCAAAAAATGTGTGCCCGTTCATCTCATGATGATAATCAGCGGAGTCTTTCTTCGACTCGAAACAAAGGAGGGCTCCAGGTACAAATCCGTCTGCTGACCCGACGTGCAAAATAATAAGGTGCTTACCTTTTCCGGTGGGAGCACGTATGCCTATCGATAAGCCCCTTTCTTCGGCGTTCCTTGGGCAGCTGACACTTGTATCCACCCACAATCTCCTCTTGCAGTCCCCGGCGTTGATCCATGTTTCGTCAAGGTAATAGATGGGGCGTCCTTCTTCATATAGGGTCCTAATTCTTTCGATGTACTTACAATGTAAATTGTATAGTGTACAATAGTGTAAAAAACATTTTTTGAATGTATGTTGATTGTTACTTACTGTTGCCGCCAAAATACAAGACGGGGTTCATCAATTAGGGCGCTGTTGCGCTTCCTGACAATGTATTTAAACTCCATACATTTCAGAAGCGTGTGGAGTGTTGACTTCTTGAACGAAGGAAGTTCTTCATCATCGTTGACAGCATGCAGAATTTTGTCCAACGTTGGAATCTCCCGATTCAACCAAAAGCTATGCACCTTCTTCCTTATTCGTATGAGGTCCTCTTCCGACGTCTTCTCCAATATGCTTAATCGTTGCTCCTTCTTATAAGGCGATGTCACGTTCCCTGTTCATTTATACTCCGCCAGAGTTTTACATACAGTAATCCGTCCAATTCCTGTCTGCTTAGAAAGGGATTGGAGGATAGACTTGTATGTCATGCCTGGGTTCACTGTAAGAGCATGCTTATATAGATTCACCAGCATCTGCTTTTGAGCAGATAGCACGAACTGAATAGAAAAAGGAACACTAATCATGCATAATAAATAGTACACAACAAAAAAACCATGCATGAGCATGCATAATAAATATTTATAATGCGAACTTACCTTCCCTGTCGGATTTCTCTTTGGTGGTGACATATGAGATGGACCAGCAACTTCCTCTTCCATTTTACATTACCTGAAACCACTTGTAATACTTTAAAACTTTACCGCCAAAAGCACTTTTCGAAAAACACACCACACCCGGTATATGTGCGAAAGTAACGGTTTGCGGCGCTGCAGCACGTGGCATCACTTCAGTGCCGCTGCGCGCATGCGCTGTGCATTGGGAAGGGAAAGTATGGAGTGGGAGTATTACCAATTAGGACGAAGATGCGCAGCGACGAACGAAAACTGGTCTTCACGCGGTACTGCTCTCTCGTTGGATCAGAGAATATACTCTCTGGTTGGATCAAGTTTAGTACCAGAATCACCAGAATATACTCTCTGATAGTACCTTTGGTGAGGTCAACGAAACTATCAATTGTTTATTATTACGTTTATCCATGCCAAGATGGCAGATATCGCGTTCTCCAGTCGTGCATACTATAAAATTATATTACATGCAGCTAAGTACCCGCATTGTGCAATAAACGGTTTATTATTGGCAAAACAAAAGAGTAAAAATGATGCCAAATCCTCAGAATTACGAATCGAAGATGCGATTCCTCTGTTTCACATTTGCCTTCATGTCTCACCTATGGCGGAAATCGCTTTAACAATGGTAAATATTAAAATGTTTTGATGTGTTCTATCTACGAAAAGCAATTATGAAACAGAAAGACTGTTCTTTATATCGAACATATTTTTTTATTTACTGAAAATGAATCATGTTTTATAAGATAAATAAACTTACATATGACAATATCTGTCATATGTCTTTCAATCTTCTTTTCAATCGACTTTCAATCTTTCAAATAAGTACTTTAATAAAATATTAACTGCAGTTGATTATCATTATGACAATTTCTAGCATTATGTATTTATTATGACTACTGCATTACTTTATTTGGATCATTTCAAGCACAGAATTTAGCTAAATGCAATCCAAAATGCAAAAACAAAATCATTTATTTAGAAATAAATGACAAATGTTGTTAACTTAATCACTGTTTTGAAGTTATATTGTTATTATTACTCTTATTTACTTTTTAGAACATTATATATCATTCGCTAATGCATTATTCGTATATATTAATTATATTATATTATTAATAACATTTAATAGTTTATCTAAATTGCATATAAATACATATTGTTTTTAGGTTGACCAATATGCTACGAGCAAAGGTTTAGTAATTGCAGGTTATTATCTTGCAAATGAAACTATAGATGATCTAAGGTAATTTACTGTTTACTCTTATTTAACATTATTTTCTGAAGTTTGCAAATTCCACTGTTTATTATTATTATTAACTACCGAACATTGTTTTGTATATAGTACAGATAAACCAGCCCATAGGATTGCAGACAAAATAGTAGAAAATTATGGAAATGGGCTGCTTGTTGTGGTAAATATCATGGAATTAGATTTTTTCAAACATTCGTTACTATTTGTTCTTTTTTGTTATTAGGTAGACAATAGAGAAATAAAAATCGAAAAAATGAGCTCAAGTCCTTTAAGAGTCTCACAATATGTTGATGGTAAATGGAAGCTGAAAGATATAATGGAGTAAGTAAAACGTTTGATAACTTTCAAATCACTTACTATTTGCATAAATATGAAATTCCTTTTTTTTCTGGTTCCAGTATATCATATGATAAAGGAATAATCCACACAGGTGATCAGTATTTTTTTTTTGAAAGCAGGTATATACAAAAATCTTGTTGATTTTGACAATCATCTTGACAACATTTCGCTCGATTGGCAAAATCATAAACTTAATATGATGATAGATATAAGTATGGAAAAACATCACATTCAATAATATGTAATCGAGTCTATCTAAGGGATAATTTAATATACAGAAGTATAAAAATATTTGTCTATATATGTGCTGATTGTTGATTGACACTAAAAAAGACAATAGTACAATCTAATTAGTTGAATTTTATGTTCTTCTCGATTAATTTATTTTTAAGAAAGTGCACTGCATAAGATACACCTCTTTTAATTCGGTTACTGTAAAAAAATAAAAAGTACAAAATATTATACAATAAACGAGGATGGTCCAGTGGCAGCAACTAATGAGACTAACCAGATGCTCCACGAATGGCTTGTAGATGTAGGGGTTGCGACGAGGGACCAGCACTTGAGGCAATTCCGCATTCCCTGGGAAACTCGCGTCTAGGTCGCCCCTTGATTGGTCCGTGTTTTTTCGTTAATAACTTCTAAACAAAGCCGCGGATAACATTTTTGCAAAGGAAAATGTTGCTTCAAATGATCTCAGGAACCTCCCATTTCCGGCTGTTGAAGGAATTTTGGGACACCCTGTATATATAGGACGTATTCTGGCTGGAGTGACACGGCCAATGTCCGGGCGTGATGCGTGAGCCACTGATAATCAGTGGCGTGAGCACTCTCATACTCATATATACTCTCTGTCCATAGTATATATATATCAGTAATTTATACTCTAAATAAATGTACTCTATAATAAGTAACCTATTTAACTAATTCTAATTTGTAAATACATGCGTAACTTTACATATATAAATAAATTACGTATAAAATAAATGTTAATCAAAGTGATAAAGCGTAGCTAAGAAATATTTGAAACTGGAAATCTAATGAAATTTATTTTATTATGACTTGCCTATTAACACAAAATAAATTTGAATGCCGGTAAGTTATTATTTAGGAAATGTAATGTACTTTAATATATATGCAAGAAACAATTTATTAACTTTCAATTTTATATATATAATATAAAAGAATATGAAAAGACTAAAGAATTGATTCTTACTATCTAAAATATGATAAAACGTTACATTACATAGGGTCAGCTCAGTATTCCAGAAGAACAATCGGTCGTATGGAAAAAAACATATGTTCGACAATTGTCCTGAAACTTGTTGGAATTCTGATGCGGTAACAAAATATTTCTTAAAAATACATCTTTAAATAAATACAATGTTTAAATTATATTCTGAAACGCTAAATTTGTTTTAACACATTATCTACCGGTGATTATTCCATAATTGTTGAAATTATTGAATCCTTCAATAGCAACAGCAACTTTAACCATAAATCCACAACTCACTCTCTATAATAAAATCCAATAATTTCCTTCGGGGTTATTGTGTAAATAAAAGAAGATTTTTAAGCTTCTAAATATCTACCGGTAGATAAAATGTTAAGATACATTGTTTTAAAATAAACAGTATATTCATAAATTATTGATAATGTAAAACTGAGGTATTATTTTAGGGAACTCCACAGTGGATTGTTGTTGACTTTGAACAAGAATGTAACCTAAGTTATTTTGAAATTGAATTTCAAGGTGGATTTGTTGGTAAAGATTGTCATATAGAAATTGGTAATGAAGAAACTGAGTGCCTTGAATCATTTTTTCCAGAAGATAAAAATACATTGCAAAGATTTAAGTTAAAAGAAACAAAAAGAGCAAAAACCTTCAAATTTTTATTCAATGAAAGTTCAGATTTATTTGGTAGAATAATAATATATAGATTAGCTTTATATTCATAGCTATATTTTTGTTCATAAAATAAATACATCTAAATACTGTATATTTTCTTTTACATGTATTGCTTATTAACCCTTTCGCTACAGTGGACGAGATATCTCGGTTCCACGATATTGAAGAAACGTTATCTCGTCCATAGTATTATCGTTCCTTCAACATCGTGAAAACCAGATACAGTAAAGTCCAATATATATATATATATATATATATATATATCTGAAATATATTATCTTCTAATTTAATTTGAACGCGCATATCATAATTATATAAACAGGTAGATAAACATCTTGATAGACATTACAATAAGTTTATTGTTATGATACAAAGTGAATAGGTACATAATAAACCTAAGAAATAAAATAGGTTCAATTTACAAAAACAATCATTTTAACAAATATTTGGTAGTCTAACTTAAAATCTAAAAGAATTCTCTGAATTCTAAATTTAAATATTTTACAATAAACTTACATGATATACTATGTTATTAAACATCAGAATCATTGTTACTTCGCATTAATTGACAGAGATTGCAGGCCCCAATTGTCGCATTAGTTTATAACATTCTTGAAGTCTCTTTCTATCGCCTACTCTTTCAAGAGTTTTTGCAGCTTCTGCAAGCATACCTGCACGTTCTCCAGGTGAAGCTAATAATAATGTAGGCAAATGGCGGCATGCTAAACATAAAGCGACTGCGTGCTCCCTTTCACCAGTATATTGTTCTTGTGACCGATCTTTGCCGCAAATAATTGAAGAACGAGAATTTCTGTGATGCAAGCTGCGGTCTAACAGCACTTGAGTTTTCACCGGTGTTGCTCCTGCCATTATGCGTACTGTAGCTTCGTAAAGGAATACACGTGCCAACGTTGACTAAAATATATATAATTAATAAGTATAACAGAGAGATTAAGGCCTAAACATACAAATGTCCTACGAACTCTGGCCACTTGAATATCTTGGTTATTTCAAACAATATGAGATAATATTATTTACAGAAGCTGTAGAGTTTAAGAAACTACATATGTAATATGGTATAAATGGTATTCTTGTAGGTAGAGGCGTACAGAAGATATAGAGGTCACCTTTATTTTCTTAAATATATGTATCTAATTTTTTATGCTCGATTTCGATAGATTGGCGTATTCTCAGTATAAAAGTACTAAATTGTATTTGTCCTAAAACTTACCGTTGCTGAGATATTTGATTGTTTTCACTCTATTACTTTCATTATGGAACGTATTCCAGGATATACTCCTTACGTCAAATGTAAATCGAATACGTTCCATAATTAAAGTAATAGAATGAAAACAGTCGAACATCACAGCAACGGTAAGTTTTAGGACAAATACACTTTAGTACTTTTATATTCAGAATACACCAATCTATCGAATCGAGCATAAGAAATTGGACATTCCATTTAAAAGAACAAAGCTGACCTCTATATCTTCTGTACACCTCCATTTGAAAAAATACCATTTATGCCATATTATGTAGTTTCTTAAACCCTACAACTTCTGAACGTAACGTTTTCTCGTATTATTTGAAATAACCAAGATATTCGAGTGGATAGAGTTCGTGGGACACACTGTATATTCCTTCATGGTATTTGAACCGCTTCATACTTACTGGAATGTGTTGACACAATTGCCTCAAACAGGCTAAATCACGCTGGAAGTTTCCCAAAGAAATGTTTATACTCGGCCTTTCCGAGTCATTATCCAATTCTTGCCAAAGCATAGTTCGAATTTCAAGTAACCAGTCGCAAATCCATAATTGTGTGAGCTGAAAAATTTCAAGATGTTTATAAAAAATCATTAGGAAACATCAAGCATATGCACAAATTTGATTAAAGCTATCTACGCGTGGTGCAGAGACTTGCCACAGGAATTGCACTGTAGAAGTATTGCATAGTTATATTTCATGCAATGCAACTACAATGCACACTTGTAACAAGAAAGCAGTTGTACAGGTATTAGGAGTATCTCTACTAAATAATTTTCAGATTATCTTCAATTAAATAGTACGTATAAAGCAGTGTGTAACTTTATCAAACATTTATATACATATTATTCATATACGTTGAGACATAATAAATATAGAAAAACTAAATATCTCACCAAAACATTTTGCGACGACTGTTGTTTGCAATTATAATAAACCAAGCATTGTTCAAGTAATATTCCTGCTTGATCAATCAGACGCATAGAAGCTGATTTAGTTGTAGCTTTCGCTGCTTGCAAAGCATTCAGTACAATATACGGCAATGGACTGACACTGTTGTTATTATTGCAGAGTTGATAATTTTTGTCATAGGGAAATTTACTTTCAACGATACTCCAAGCTTGCGAGTCGTCTTCTCTTAATCTCCAACATGCCGCTACGTAGATAACTGCTCCCCACCATAATCCAATTTCATCCTCACAATCTAAAATAAAAGATTAACAATCGTCATTTCAGAAATTAATATTCAATAAAAATAGTACGATTTACTCCTAACTTGCAAGGTGACATCTACAAAATAAGATTATTCTTATCCCTTGTGTAGCCAACCGGGTACTCAGGTAATCATTTACTGCATTTCTTTCAACAACATGTTCCTCTAAAAATATTACAAAATTTTTCTGAATGTTTATTCTTCGCTCGCTAATATATTAATTTATAGTCTTAAAGCAGTAGACTCGTTTCCAAAATTGCAAAGGTGCAACGATGGGGTTTCTAGTAGTCAAAAGCGATAGGTACAAGATCAATCTAGGCCGTGATCGCTCTCAAAAGTCCTATTTTGTACAAAAAAGCTTTTTTCTAAATTATTTATTACATTAACATATACCGGGTAATTCACGAGAAACAGGTAACCTAACTAATAGCTATGCTAGGCTTGAAGATAGAAGAAAAAGTTTACAGAGAAAAGTTGTACTGTTAAAGGAGGCAAATATGGTGATATAGTAATATGTATATGGTGAAAAACGAATCTACCCCTTTAAAATAAGAACTTGTACAAATATGTTGAATACAAAAGGTTTTAAATAATCTATACATTTTGGTTGGCTGCAAAAGGGTTATTCCAAGACAAATCTAGCTTAAAATAAAAATTGCTTAATTAAATTTGATTTTATATTAACTTACGCGTAACGGTAACTTTATCTGTACATAAGAAACCAGCATCAACACCAGCAGAAGCCATGATGCTTTGTCCATACTCCAGAATGGAAGATAAATGAGCATCTCCAGCTGTACCAGTTAAAATACGTAAACAATGACCAATTAAATAATCTCTGTATGCGCGCGATGCATACGATAGAGGATCAGCTTTGCTGCTTTGAGATGTAAATTCATTATCTGGTTGATCTCCATACTGCCATTTCTGAAGTATCAAAAATTTCGCTCCCTCATCACTCATAATCCATTTTAGCTTTGGTGGAATTGTGCATGACGATAATAATATACGTGCTTTGCCCAAATAATATTTGTGGATGAACGGAAAGAGCGATTGTTTGAAATAAAGTGCAGCGTTAATATATATTTCAGCTAACAACGATTTTGGCATTGTTTCGCCAGCAGCTTCAGCATAATTTACTGCGGACAGAGAAAGATACAATGTTCCACTCTTTGATCCTTCCGTCAAACGTAAACACAACATATGTTGGTAGATAATCGCTATTTCCATGGCAGACATTTCCGCTTGTTGCCGAGTGGTTTTCTCTGAAAACCATTTGTGAGTATATAAAATCCATTTTCCAATCCATAATTTATGGAGAAGCTGTCTGATGATTTGCCAAGTAGTGGCAAGCCAAGCCTCTGTACGTGATGCTGGATATGGACGACCAAAATATTGTAAGCATTGATGTAAATCACGACACGCTTGACTGCATTCGTTTTTAGATATATTAAATTCCGCTTGACGTCTCCATCGATGAAGTTCAAGAAACACTTTACTATCGGGTGGTAATATTGGATCACCATAAAGTAATAATCTACAAACCCCACCGATTAAAAGTATAATATTTGTTAACCATAAAAAACACATTACTCCATAGTGGATTTTCAAAATCGGATTGATCTGAAAAATAAATAATATTGTTTCGTAATCATATGTATATTCCTACTATATTGTACATACAATGATGTAGCGATGCTGCTCTACCTTGATAGTTGAGAATTGTACGGCCATCCACTTTAGTATCCACATAATCGGATTTGAATCTTCCAACGTTATTGAAAACAAAACCCAGAGGGTTGAATATTAAAAATAGGAATATAAATCCACAAAGTGTAAGCCTAGTGTGGTCTCTTATTCCTGTACTTGTCAAAATAGGTGTTGAATGCATGTTTTGTAATACATCCGGATCATCTTTTATGGATGATGGAGATGGTGGAGATAATGGTGCTGGCGCAGGAGACAAAGACGGTTCGCTCGAATCTGATCTCGGCGGTGTCAACTCTCCGCATACCAATAAATCGCGCAGATTTTGCCTCTGTGCAGCCATTTTTAGAGCCATATTTTCTGCTTTCAGTTTTGCGTTAGAACTCTGGAGAAATCTGAAATTTTCATCTTTGCGTAGTATGTCTTCTTTGTATGCAATCTAATACATGCAGTGGGTATAAAAAGTATTTGTAAACCCTTTAGAAGCGAGTAACTTTTTTGAGATTGCTATTAGGATCAGACGACTTGAGAGTTTGTTAAATGTTAGAAATAAACAATTAGAAGTAGATCATATTTTCTAAAAATTGCTATTGGTCGCGATTACAAAGAGAAAGGTAATGGTCATGATTAGACAGCGGATTTTATGCATTTATGCTAAAGATTACTAAGTGTAATTTAAAACAGTACAAATATCAGAAAAATTTAGAGATGCTGTTTATATAATTTTCAACCTATTAAACATATTAAGAAAGAAAATAAATTTCTATTTCACTCCAATTTGTTGCAATGTGTATGGTCCAATATCAAGAAAGTTATTCGTTTTTTTTAAAACATCCTTCGATGTATGAATACTTTTTACAAACACTGTACATGGAGAATTAAATATAATTTAATATACCTTATATAGTCTATAGTCTTTCTTAAGATGGCTGACTTATTTAATTTAGCATCCTCTCCGACAATAATATTTTTTAATTCTATAATTTTATCATTGATCGATGTTCTGTAACGTCGTTCGATAGCATTGTGAGCACTACGTTTTACTTCCTTTACCCGAGGTACGGTCACATGTGTGTTTGTATTCAAACGGTTAATCTGTACTTTATCGGTGTCAAGTACAACAGGGATACCTAGTTGAAAATTTAAACTTAATTGGTTTTAAGTGTTACCTTCAAATCGTATAATTAATTAGTAAATATTCTCACCAGTAGTGAGAACAGTTCCATTAGCAGTATTTACTAAAGTATGTATTTGATGTGGTACTGATGTTGAAGTAACAGCTTGCGCTCCTCTGGTGTAAACAACTGATTCTGATTTGATAATTTTTGCTGGAAGAAGCAACTGCCTCTGTTGTGTAACTGGTGCTATTGTTACAACAGGTGATTGAACGCTGAAGTTTACATTTTGTGGAATAGCGTATTGCGAATTAAATACTGTAGGTGCTGGTGTAACAGATATTCTTTGCGGTCTACTTTGTACAGATGGTATGTCTTGTATTGGTTGCTGTTGTTGCAGCTGCTGCTGCTGCTGCTGCAATTTTTGTTGCTGTGGCGGCTGTTGTTGAGTTACACATGGAATTTGCTGTGTATTCTCTGCTACTGGAGGTGTTAACATAACATTTCCATTTGTCAAAGATTTAATGATATTTGGATCTTTGAAATCCTGAAATTCTTTGAACTCTTTAAATTCCTCCTGAGTATTAAAATTTAAGAAATCCAATCCTTCTATATCCATGCCCAAGGGCTCATCCAGTTGCGATAACAATGCATCATCACTGAACAAATTTCCATTTTTCAATAGTTCGCTTTCACAATTTGTAAGGAGATCTGAAATTCAAATATGAAATAGATATTAATAGTATAGATACGTATAGTAATAAAGATTTATTTTTAAATATTCATTCGATTTCCATTGTATAAAATGTCTTGTAACAATTTTGAAAACATTGTTATTGTTAGACTGTACATATCAAATATTAATTCTTACATAATTTAAAAAAATGTCGAAACTGTTCATTGAATAAATAAGATTATCGTGGTCTGTACTTATAATCGTTTAAACAAATTTATTCATAATATGTAAGGAATGATTCTGAAAATACTTTTCTAGATTTCGTGTCTTCAAAACTTGTAAGTGTATATTTATAAAATCATAGGAAATTGAACTGTTGATAAAGTAAATTACGAAAAAGATACGAAAGAAGTGAAATTTGGAAATGTCATGTGTTTCAAATGAAATTGTAAAGTTTAATTTCATAAATACTACACGAGACTTACCATCGATGCCAGCTACTTCGTTTAAATTAAAGCTGTCATTTGACTGAAAATTCGAAAAATCGTTGTCTTGCGTTGAAGACCATCCCTCAGGTTCTGCCATTATGGCATATTATATATTAGATATTTGTTTTCATTAAATAAACACGTTTATTAAAACAACAGAACTCGTTGATATGTCAAACGTAATAACTAACAAATTATGAACGGTCACCCTATCTTCGCCACAACCAATCAGAAAGTTTGTAAAGATCGGACGATATTACGTCAGTATGTGTTACTAAGTTTACAAAATTTATTACAAACTACAGACGCGTTTTTATCAAAACAAGTCACTGTCGACAGTATTCAAATTTTCATGAAATGTAACAGGGAAATATAATTTGCATATAATAAAAGATCTTCAATTATTCATTTATGTTTGAAAGTGTCTTCATGAATAAATATTATAGAAAAGATTTCATTGGAGATCAATAGTTGCATTCTGAAATGCATCGAATGTAAGAAGATAAATACCCAGATAGCACAGTCTGACAGAGCCTACCACCGGACTGCACCGGACAGTCAGGTTACGGGCAAACACAGCCGGGCCCCTGTGCACAAAATGGCACGATTTTCACCTGCAGTGGGCTCGAGCCCAGGGCCTGCCGGCCGGGTTGGGATTCAGCCTGTTTTTGAGAGGGCAGCACGGTATCACACTAATGTGGCCAATCAGTGCTTCGATTGAGCCCAACTTTTCTCGCGCATGCACGACCATGCACGACACAGGACGGGTCGCATCAATGTGGCAGTACTGTGCAAATGCGTAGCAGTCTCCCTTTTTACCGACAAAAGTATAATAAGTTAATAAATAAGACCTTTGAGGGCGATTGCTGCCTAGATTGACCTTTATCTGGCGTTTTTTACTACTGAAACAACCCGTGTTTGTATTATCACGAAATGAGAACGCGAATCCCGCACCCTTGCAATCTTGCAAATCGGCCGAACACCGGCCCGGCCGGCAGGCCCTGGGCTCAAGCCCCCTGCAGGTGAAATTCGCGCCATTTTGTGCACAGGGGCCCGGCTAAAATCGAGCCGGTGTGCTATCGGGGTATATATAATAGTTATGTATAAACACAGTCGAGGCTAGGAGTAGACAATCACTATATATATGGGATATTATAATATTGTTTTTGTTTTCGTTCAGTTATATCATGACCAAATACTTATATAAATGATATAAATAAAATGTGTATAAATCATGTGTAATGCATTTCTTGAAAACTGGCGCACGCGCAAATCCTGCCCTCTTCTCTCAGTCTATATACAATACATGAGTTGACCTTTTAGTAGTTACTATTTTATGGTCGAAAGAAAAGTTGTTTTAGTTGATTTTTAGAGGTTATTCAAATGTTAATGTTGATAAGTAGAGATGTTTCCAATACTTCGTAGTTCAAATAGAACAAAAAATATTATCCATTTGTAATTTTCATGCTGCAGTGAGTCACTCATTTCTTTTTATATATACATTAATGATTAACAAGTATCGAAATGATAATTGTTATTGTTTCTTATAATCCTTAAATTATACATTACGTACCATATTATAAGACTAAAGTATAAAATCTATATAATTTTTTGTCCATATTACATAACATGTACATATAACATTATGAGTAATGACATTTTCAGAATATATATAAGTGATCCAAATTTATAAAATATGCTTTGGAAATTTTCTATAATAACTTCGAAAATATCTTCGAAATTTCGTGTACACGTCGTCTAATAAACTTATTCTTCTAACTTGTCAAAAAACTCTATGTCACAGCATATATTTATCAAGAAATATTTGAAATAAAATTTAATGTATCCGAGAGGGCTCATTAGAAAGCACAGTTCAATCTTTTGAGGCCGTATGTTTTCTAAGGTATCAAGGTGACCTTGAGTATACAAATGACACTGTATGTCTTTTTTGTTGCTACACATTATAGTCCTTGAAAATACAAATTCAACAACCTATAATAATGTACAATTGACTTTGAACCTTAACGCAAAACACTGAAAATAAGTAATGCAGTTACATTGTTCTCCACACCTTTTTGTTTCGTTATGAATTTGTATCTTTAAGGACTAGAATATAGCAACAAAAGAAATATACTGTGTCATTTGAAAAAATTCAAGGTCACCTTGATATATCAGAAAATATAAGGCTTTAAAAAATTGAACTGTGTTCTTCTAATAAGCTCTCATGGATACAATAAACTCCATTAAAAACATTTTTTTATAAAGTCAATAACTAATGAGTGATTTCAGGAAGTAATTTTTACTGACTCTGTACAATTCATATACATACATGTATAACACATCCCATAAATAGTTAATGTATCCTAAATTTTAAAACAATAAAGTACTTGCATATTATATCTGAAATAAAATTTTTTCTTTCCCATATAGAGTATACAATGCATAAAAGAAAAAACATTTTCTGAAAAATTAGAAGATGGTCCTAAGTTAGGGAACTTCATTGATGGAACTTTCAAAGAGTACGATGGCAAATTAAAATTGGAAAAAGGGGATAGTTCTCGCTTAAGGCTACCGCCTTGGCTGAAAACAGAAATACCAATGGGATCAAGTTACAATAGGATAAAGTCACAATTAAGGCAATTAAAATTAAGTACAGTGTGTGAAGAGGCACGATGTCCTAACATAGGAGAATGTTGGGGAGGTGACAAACATGGTACCGCCACTGCTACTATTATGGTTTGTATACAATCATTTTCATATATTTTGTTACTTCATATGTTCCTTATTTTGACTTGTAATTAAACTGTTAACTGTCGATAAGTAATGAATCTTTATATGATATAATTATTTCGTTATTTGCCATTTGAAGTATTTCTTACTTTGTTGTTAGGTAATTTTATAATGTATAATTTTATTTTTAATGTGATTCACTCATTTATCGGATCGCAATGACTTTCAAAAATTAATTCATGATTCAAATTAACATTATGGATATGTAATAGTGGACAACAATTTACTATAGTTAATGGGAGATACATGTACTCGTGGTTGTCGTTTCTGTTCTGTAAAAACATCTCGCACACCATTGCCATTAGATCCAGAAGAACCAGTGAATACAGCAAGTGCAATAACAGAATGGGGTTTGGATTATGTTGTACTCACCTCTGTCGACAGAGATGGTTAGTTATTATTGTTCACAATTCTCCTGAGAATATAAATCGTATCCATAAAAATGGCAGTAACTTGAAATTTTATATTTTATAGATTTAGATGATGGTGGAGCGAATCATATTGCAGAAACAGTGAAAGAACTTAAAAAGAGGTACACAATCTAATTTTTTCTTATAGATATTTTTTAGGAGGTAACAAATATTTACAATTAATTTTATACATTCTTCTAGGAGCAGTATTTTAGTGGAATGTTTGGTACCAGATTTTAGAGGAAATGAAAATTGTATTACAACAATTGTACATTCTAATCTTGATGTTTTCGCTCATAACATTGAAACTGTTGAACGTTTAACTCCATTCGTTCGAGATAGACGAGCTCAGTACAGGTATCTCGAATTAATAATTCTAAACAAATACAGTGTTGTGTTCCGTCTAACGCGACGCACAATTATTCACCTACTTGTAGCCATCTGACAAAAAATATTTACAACAAGAGTTGCAGGGTATGGAGCGTACAATAGATATCAGTAAAAAAATGTCTTGTTTTGGAAACAATTCGAAAACAGTTTGTTTCGACAATTCGTCTCGACGCGACGTCCTCTAAATATTGTAAAACAAAGAAATATGTGTTTTTATTTGTAAAACCCAAGGTGAAAAACAAACTTTTTCGAAATTCTTTTATCGATATCTATTGCGCACTCCATACCCTGCAACTCTTGTTGTAAACTTCTTTGTCAGACGGCTGCAAATGGGTGAAAAATCGTGCGTTGCGTTACACGGAACACCCTGTATATGATTTTCAACAAAATTTGTACAAACTTATATTTATGTATTACACAGACAGTCACTACACGTGTTGAAAACGGCGAAAGAGCTAAACCAAAGATTAATTACAAAATCATCGATAATGTTGGGATTAGGTGAAACTGATGAAGAAATTGAACAAACCATGAAAGACTTAAGAGATGTTGGTGTAGGTGCATTAACTCTTGGGCAATACATGCAACCCACGAAAAGACATTTAAAAGTTATCGAGTATGTCACACCAGAGAAGTTTAAAAAATGGGAAAATGTAGGGAATGAAATGGGATTCTTGTATACTGCAAGTGGTCCATTAGTACGATCATCTTACAGAGCTGGAGAATTTTTCTTAACAAACATTTTAAAGAAACAGAGAGACAAAAAAACTGAACAGCAATGAAGGGACTATTCTGTTGCGATTAGTTATAAGTAGACTGTGGATGTTCATGCAATTTTCAATTTTTGTAGGCAAATTTTAAGGAAGTGGGATCATGTGAAATGTAAATTTCAGTGGTAGTAGTCTTTGTAGATCTGAAATAAATAAAAATCTGACTAAATTCTGTGGAATTTTATTTTCTAGCATTTTTTGACAATTTTTTGAATAAACGCATAAAGATCCGCAGTCTAGTTATAAGCATAGATTTCTATTTGTGAATACTTACTGTAATGTAAATTTTGTTAAAATGTAAAAAAATGTGTACAAACAGTTGCACTATGTAGAAAACTAAGTATGTTTAATGTTGTAAGGATCGTTTAACCAAATTGTCATGACCCAGTAATAATTTCTATTGTATTAAAAGTGATAGTGACAATAGTAAAGATACAAATTTTAAACACAAAATGCGTATTCTTTTTCCATGTATACATAAAATATATTACAGTATTTTTAATCTGTCTCCATTGCAACTGCAACTTGAGGATCTCGTGGACCTTCGTCGGATGGTGGTGGTTGCGGAGGTCTCGAATCTTGTTCTGTGTCAGGTTCGGTAGGTCTTCCACGTTTATCATCTTCAATTTGAGATAAGTAAGCAGAGGTTATTTCTTCATCGAACACTGTAAAATCTGTATTCTTTCCTACTACAGCAATAGAAACGTTCTGAAAAAAATTGATCATGTTATTACTTACAAGTTTTTAAAAATATAAAACTACTTTATAAGTACGTATAACAAAATTGAATAATTTTACCTTAACTGATAAATCAACTTCATTAGGTAGTGTATCTCTTAAAGCACGAAGACCATGCTTTACAAGTTCATCGAGATTGCATGACATGAATTCGTTCAGATGCTTCTCTAAATACGTTCGAGCACTTTGAGAACGTGCTCCGATAGCCATTGCTTTACAGTCAAAGAAATTTGATGAAGGACAAGTTTGGTAAATATGAGGTCCTTTATCCTGGAAACATTAACAACATTGTGTCATTTATTATTTCTTCAATTTCTATTGGATGCAATTGTTCGAATTTAATGCAAGTTAAGCCATTTTGCTTTGCATTATGAAATAGAATACATTCGATGCAATCACTAGAGGTTTATGAGAACCCGAAAATGTCGGGAAATATATCGGAATTCCTAAGAATTTTCGTAAACTCGAATGTGCTCCAGAATCCTGATATATTCGAGACATTTTCAGCTTCTTGCACACCTCTATCACTCTGCATTTATATTTATTTTTTGTTAGCAAACCAAATTTCAGATGTTGCGAAGAATTATAAACCTTTAATAAAAAGAAGATAATATATAGGGTGCATTGAAATAACATATACAAACAGGCACAGTGTAATCCTTCATAAAAAAAGATTAGATCGGAAGAGGTAAGGAATTTTCTTAATGAAATATGTTGAACTGGCTAATTGTTGGATTGTAAAAAACCATAAACATATTGAAAATGGAGAAATTAAGTTTAAACGCTTTGGCTAGTATTCAGGCATCTATGATTAGACAAACATAATTTTGCATACAACAATGACACTAACATTGTCAACTATTGTATAATTGGTTTCGTAAAATACAGTTGTCAAAATATCTTGTTTGTGCTTTCTTGAATCTAATAACTACACAACGGATTTTATGCATTTATGGCAAAAATAAATAGATGCAATTTAAAACAGTAAAAACATTAGAGGAATTTAAAAGTAGTGTTGTATTATTTTAATTAATATTATATTGCCACTAACGAAAAACTAATGAATAGAATAGATATATTTTGAATAACTTACATCATATCCAGCTATTAGTAAACCAACACCATATGGTCTTCTATCGTATCTTTGAGTACAAGTTTGTAATTTATTTCCTAGCGACGCCATTAAACGACTTACTGGTAATACATCATCATGAGAATATTTGTAATTTAAGCATTCGGTTCGCATGTATCGACTGCATATATATGAAAATAAATTAATAATCTTAATACGGTTAAAGTTTATAAACAACATAAACCCTCGGACAGTGGAGAGGTAACTTGAATGTACAACAGAGTTATAAAGTTGTACTGTTGAAGGAGGCAAGTATGGTGATATAAAAATATAATTTGCATCATTTGGCAGCATGTAGCATTGGTGCATGCTAGCCTGTTGCTGAACTCACGCACACAGTTATAGCTCTCTTACATGCGTAAATATTGTCAGGTTCCACTGGCCGAGAGTTAAATACATTAATGTAAAATACATTGAAATTAAACTTGGAAGGCATGTGTTATATACCTTAGCATTCTAGCGTCGGCGGTTAAACCTGAAATAGATATTCCCATGTGCTTGTCTATAGGAATAATTTTCTTCTGATGCGCTGAAAGTTCAGAAGAAGCTCGTTTTAACGCAATAAGAACAGTATGCGTCTTATTTTTAAGTCCAACAGTGGCTGATCCTAGTTTCACAGCCTCCATCGCATACTCTACTTGATGTAAACGTCCCTGCGGACTCCATACCGTTACGTCGCTATCGTACTGGTTACGGAACTGAAAATTTATTATAAATATTCTATATTACAATAATGATTATAACCCAACATTAATGTCACAAACTATTTTGATATAATAAGTTCACGACTTAATGAAATAGATACTAAATGTACAACAATATGAGAAGTATATGTGTCTATTGTTTTATAAATTTTAATAAAAAATTCCGAAATTGCAGCTTTAAACAGATCTTGAATGGTACACATTTGGCTTTACAAATACTATGATTGCTTCTAAAAGTTACTTTTTATTAAATAGTTTGCATTATATAGAATTATATAGATCGATTAATCTATAACAAAATATATAAAACAAATACCATTATTTAATAATGTACGGCTAACAAACAATAAAAAGCTGCAAAATAACTTTACACCTTACGATGAATTTTCAGAAAACAACTGTCATGCACCGGGATAAATGATTGTGCAAGTAATAGATGGGAAACTCTGCGATAGTGAAGCGTAATCGGCGTAATCTCGGCGACTGCAATTTTAAACTATTGGCACGGACTAGATATAAGGATAGACCTATCATCCAATGTATTTTTGCGCATTATTCTAGGGTCACGTAACCCCATTACTATTTTTATTTCGTCTATATATATGTATATATATATATATATATATATATATATATATATATATGCATGCAAATGAAGCGATCTATATAGCACGCGAAACAGCGATTCAGAACACAGACTTATTTATTTATTTGTGGCAGGAAGATTCACTCACTCTCTCTCTCTCTCTCTCTCTCTCTCTCTCTCTCTCTCTCTCTCTCTCTCTCTCTCTCTCTCTCTCTCTGGCATAAACTCGTCTATATACATCTTACAATTAGACCATATGCCAGCCATATCTGTGCCTGCCATATATGTATTATTACGTATAGTATTTCAAGATTATTTCATCTATATACCAGATGATGGATGTGGGCAAAGTGCTATATATAGTCTGTTATTGGACATCTTATTGGACAAATTGTAGACTATTAATTATTATTATTACAGCATTAATTCAGGCAAATCATTAAATGAAATAAATTTATTTTATTTAGTATTATTTTAATATTTTCTTGTTAAAAATATATATTAAATAAAGAGTCTACGAAGTTCAACTTTTTGAAACTCGAAGCCACAATTACTCTATTATAAAATAGTTTTAAATTTATTATTGCAATTCTATTTTAGGCAAAACTATACTATATATTGGTTTATTGCAATAGTGAAAGATAGATATAACGATAATAAATATCGGTAATAATCGATTGTCGTATATTAATACTGAGGTTACCCCTCTCAACTTCTCTTTTTCATCGACGCGAGTGGCCGAGCCTGCTTCCTGTACGTTTTACAGTATTTATAAAGAAAATTACGGTATTTAGACCGTAAAAATATTGTGTCTGTGTTTACGTGTAGCGAAAGTTTAAAAATATTATTTTCAATATATTTAATTTACTATTTTGAATAATAAAAATCGTTTTAATGAAGAATTTGCCCAAACACGTTTGCACGTGTTAATTAATTCTCGTATTTTGTGATAAGAAACTTATTTTAGCTTCTAAGAAAATAATACGTTTGTTTATGAAATTCGTGAAGGTTAACATTTATATATTGAAGTGTGAAATCGTAAAATATAATAAGACATTGAAATTTTAATAACCTTATGGTGCCAACAGTACCACGAAAGCATAACGTTTATATATATACAAGTGTGAAATCGTAGTAAAAAAATAAGATATTGAAATTTTTATAACCGTAAGGTTATAATCGGTATAAACCGCCAATAGTAGTGTTGAGAAATATTTCTATAAGATACTAACCATTGTTTATATGTTACAGGTAGAAGTACATAAGAACGATGACGAATTCAAAGGGTTATCGTCGTGGAACCAGAGATTTATTCTCACGGAAGTTCCGTAAACATGGAACAATCCCACTGTCCACATATATGAAAGTATATAAAGTTGGCGACATAGTTGATATTAAAGGCAATGGAGCAGTTCAAAAGGGAATGCCGTACAAAGTTTACCATGGAAAAACCGGCCGTGTATTTAACGTAACTCCTCATGCTCTTGGAGTCATTGTGAACAAAAGAGTACGTGGACGCATCATTGCTAAGAGGATCAATGTCCGCATTGAACATTTGACTCATTCGAAATGCAGAGAAGACTTTCTGAAGCGCGTAAAGGAAAACGAAAGGCTCAGGAAGGAAGCGAAGAAGAATAATATCAAAGTTCAACTGAAACGACAACCAGCTGAACCAACGAAAGCACACATTGTATCAGGACGTGAAGAACCTGTTCTACTTGCTCCTATTCCATATGAATTTATTGCTTAAAACGTAAATAAACATGTTTTGACAAAATTGTTGTTTCTTTTATGATAAATCTCCATTTATTTTCAAGAGGAAATACTTTATCTTGAATTTTTTAACTTTTATCAATCACAAAAGAATTTATTTATATTTACAAGTAGTATATTAAATTTTGATAACAATGATTTTATTTTCAGTCATACTCTTACATACATATAGAATCTGTTAGCGCTTCCAACATTTCTAAGTTACTAGAGAAATTGCTCTAAAAATAAAACAAATGATTTTTACGAAGATAGACTAGTTTCTTGATAAAATTAAAAATAAATAATCCTTACATAAACTGTAATTGATTTCTTTTTTTTTAACAAAGAGTGTTCATTCTCATCAAGGCAATTACGTCAATGAATAACCATGAAGCTAATGAATTTCTCTATATTTTATGAAAAAAATATAAGTAAACCTATTTTGTATATACTTTACTTTTATAAATAATCTAACATACAACATTCCTAATCTTATATACTGTACTTTGATAAAATATGAAATTACTATATAGGATTTGTTTAATTTACTATATTTTTATATAAAACTCTAACTGCAATCTTTCGATTGGTAGAATAGGATGTAACCAGTTTCAGAACTCTTCTGAATATCTGATGTAAGTCCGTAAAAGTCTTCTATAGTAGATGCATCAATTTTCTAGAACAAAAATTGAATATGTAGGAATATTTTTGTAAAGCTTGTATATAGAATATTCGAATACATGCGACTGATCTTTTAGCGCTGTTTTACAAGTCAAAATAAGGCGAAAAACAAGAGTAACAAAATTGCCGTGGAAACTCCATTTTTCGTTATTAACGATTAAATATATCTTTTGTTTCACTTATTGGAGCAGAAGTTGGACAGAAGTTTAATCTAAAAAGATGTTCACATGTAGTCGAATGCTTCGCATAATGTAATATAAAGTCATTCAAAGCTTACATCGACCATATCATCATCAAAAAGCAGCCAAAATCCGTGACTTTTAACTATTGAAATATAGTGTCCCCGATTAGGCCCACTTCCACAATGTATCACAACTGCGACCAAATCATATAATCGATCTGGGTTCACTGCATCGTCACTCTATACACAGAGGACAGAGAAAATATACATATAAATATGAATTATTTTTAAAGTAATGATGTCGTAAGTAGGGCTGTTACTTTTCCGACGCTTCGACTCTTCGGAGATTTGAAGGAACAAAGAGAACTTTAAAGTTTTGAAGTGTCCGAAGTCTTCGAAGTGCACGTAGCATTAGTGTTGTTCCATTATTATTGTTCACATACAAAGTTTACTATACATTTTATCATATTACTTTTTGTACTGATATAAACATCACGAGTCATAAAATATTCGGGCATTTGTTTAAAATGTCCAACTTCAAACTTTTAGCTGCGGTGGCGTATATTTTTCGAAATGTAGGAGTGTCCAATCACTTTCTACACTCACTGTAATTGTATCAAATATAACTTAATGCGAAATTTCGAAGTTTACAGCATCGAAACTCAGATTTTTTCAATATTTTAATAATTTACTACGTAAGTTCGAAATACGAAACTTCGATTCTCATCACAAGACTACGGATCTTTATGCAAAATAAAAATTGTCTGCATCTATTGCAAGAAATAGAAACTAAATTGAATGTAATTTCTTCCCTTAACGATTTAAATAGCGGAGAAATCATATATTGACATGTACAATTTTAAAAATTTTCCAACAATTTTGTATTTTATCTGCTTAATTTTGCTATAAATGCATAAAGATCCGCAGAAAGGAATTCTTGCTTCCAAAGGAAAGTAACAGCCCTAGTCGTAAGTAATTGAGAAATACCTACAGTATTAAAGAGTCGAAGCTCCAGAGGAAAAACTACCCTGTGAGAAACTTTGATGTGACGATTGTATTGTTCCACGTATTTGAATCTTTTCAAATGCAATGCCAATATCATTGGTAATTTTTTCACTCTCATTCGTTTCTGGAATACAGCGTCTTACCAAGTATTAATTCGAACAGAATTTATAAATTACAAATTCTTTAAAAGAGTACCTGTGCTTCTTGATAACTGCTACAGTGATCGCACTTAAATTTGTTATCGCTACAAAGAGTCTCAGTATTAGAGAAACATCTGAGGCAGTGCGTGATTGAAGTATTTTGATCTACGTCAACTTGTAGATCAAAAAAATCCTCATCTTTGCTTGATACAGTCTCACAATTAAGGCAGCGTGTTTCTGATGTCAGGATTCCTTGAAATATTTCATGAACCCATGTTGGTTCCGAAGGTGAACCAGCATCCCCTGCTCCACACTTCCCACCAGGTGGCTTATTTTGACTTCTCTCTGCTAAGATTGAAATTAAATTATTTTCAATGTAATATATCGGTGCATGCATATATTGAATTTTTCACTTTACTTTTTATTGTAATTGTAAGAATTAGACTGTGGATCTTTATGCATTTATGACTCTTGAACATTTTCAAAAAATACTAGAATATAAAATTTGACAGAGTTTAGTCCGATTTTTATTTATTTCAGATCTACAAAGACTACCACTGAAAATAACTTTTCACATGATTCCACTTTCTTAAAATTCGTCTACAAGAATTGCAAATTGCATAAACATCCGCGGTCTAGTAATAATGGTTTTCATCTCATTGTAATTAAAACTATATGATATTATTGAATTCTAGTAACCATTGGTTGGAGTTTAATAAAATATATTTTGTTTATTGTATACAGGGTGTACCAGATAAAGTATTATAAGCTGTTTTCTCAGAATGTAATGAAGATATCGAATTAATTTTTTTTGTGGTAATTACCTCTCTGAGGTAATTTTTTAGGGGAGAAAGAGGGACCCCAACATTTTATTATTGTGATACCTCTCATTAAACTCAATAGCATTTACTTGAAACGTTGAAGAAACGAAAAAAAAACGAAAATCAATAATACTTTTCATTAAAAAAATGTTGGGGCCCCCTTTCGCCCCCAAAAGTTACCCCAAAAAAGTACAATACATACTAAAATATTAGTATGTAAAAAAAAAACAGCTTGTAACACTGTATCTGATACACTCTTGTATATGTATATTTACGAACGCATATACCTACCCAAAATGATTTCATTTATGTGATTTATCAAGAAATTTAGGAATTCATGTGCATCTTGTTGCATATAGTTATCAAATTCCTCTGTAATAAATCATAATTATATACGTTACTTATAATATAAATGTACATGTTAAAAATTTCTGTAAGATTTTATAAAAACTTTTATAAAAACTGGAAAGCTAGATATTACACAAACCTTTTTCTTTCCTTAGCCTGGCAATAAACTTTTTTGGAGCTATAGATCCGACTTTCTTCTTTTGTGTTGCAATACTGTAAAACAAATCTGCCAAACATGTTAATAATGTTTCCTTGGTTCGCTTATTTCTAGCTTTATATTCTAAAACTTTTTCTCTGAATGGTCGGCAGAAATATAAAGCTTGTAATACAGAATTGCTATAACAGGTATTTCCAAACTGTAAAGAGAATATTTAAAAATCAAATATTATACTAATTTCTTATATTTATTTCATCTACATAATAAAATGTACATTTCATACTTACATTAACTAAACCAAAATAATGCTCATTAGGTGGAAATTGATCAGAGCCTATATCTCTCTCTAGTTGTGATATATTTGCACCCTACACAAATATAAAAGTAAAGTATTATCGTTTGGAAATTTAAAAAATTGATGCAGAATATGGAAGAATGATATAAGTAATTTAAAAATAAATTTAATCATTAGGAGTTTTAAGTCACTTTCATAAAACAAAGTTTTTTGAGTACATCAATAAAATTATTTGAAAATTATGTATGAATACGAAACATGAGTTAATAAAAAATATCTAAAATTATTTGAATAATCTAATTAAATAGATTATATTAAACATATTAAATTTAATTAGCAAAATAAATTCGATACTTATATTGAAATAGATATGTGTGTAACATTATAATAAAATACGTGTAATTAATAAAAAAAATTGATAATAAATTTGAGATTGTTCCTGATTGCACTACGCCATTTATTAAACACTAATAGGATAAACAAAGATTAAAAAGGAGGAGATAAAATCAGAAATATGCATCACATTATCGCTAATGTTTTATAGAAATATGTGAGATCGATAAAAAAGAATGATATTTAATAGCCTTACCATTTTATGATTTTATAGCTGAAACGGACCATTGATAAGCATATAGTATAAAGTTTAGTAACAACAAAACCTCCATGGTATCTTGACTTACGATTTATTGGTTAAAGTATTATCATTGTATGATTGTATGTAATTTCAACGACAACAACGAAAGCGATTATCGAGTAAGCTTAATTTTCCACAATTTTTCTCACGAAACAATCACGCGTGTTATTTAACGTATATTTATTACCATTTACTTTAAAGTCGGAATCTGTCTCTCGATTACATTATGATTAGTTTTCGCAAAGTGACCAGACCAGAAGTGCCGTGAACGTGAACTCAAACGCATTGAAAGTAGTATCGATGTCAATCGGGAAATGTTCTTTCACAACGAAAGATGTCTCTGGACAAAAAAATTTCCGGAAAAACTTCAAACACATAACGCTAAATAAAAGCATAAAAGCAATTGAACAATACGAAACAAAGGAAGCCGTTTATTGCATTTCGTATGTTGTATTGTATACAAAATTTACTATATACACACAAATTCCTAAAATTTAAAAAGATTAATACAGTCGAGAACTTACGAGAACTACTTATTATTCGTTATTCTATATTCGTATTTACGTAAAGATAACATTGAAATGTATTTAATGGTTTGTGCATGAGGTAAACACATTTCAATTTGATGCATTCGAGAACACAATTTATTTTTATAACCTCTTTTTCGCCCGCCAATTTTGTTGTGTAGAGAGAAGCGGTAAACTATTATATGAGCAACATTTGAAGCTTCTTTACGTGAATTTGACAAATACAATTAATTATTGTACGACTTTTATAAGGATTATCGTAAACGAACTACTGTAAACATTTCATTTTAAAGTGGTAAGTAATGCATAAATACAGTGAGTTGTAAAAGTATACAAACTTTTCCAACTAAATACATATTAGTAAATGGACAGCGGATTTTATGCATTTACTAACATAATTTCCGTTGAAATATCAATGGCTCTCTCATTTCTTGAGGTATTCCACTAATTTATTTTTAGCACTTAATCCTGTAGGATGTCCGGGATAAAAACATATTCTTGCACCCCTTTGAGCTACCAGCTGTCTATGTACCAAATTTCAGCTTTCTATGTCTTCTGTGTTTCAAGATTTTTTTACCATTACAGAGGACCCCGAATCATGTTCAGTAGAAATTACTCTGTTATTAGCAGTCCGATCGAAAATGTTTTTATTAGATATAGCACGGTTTCAATAGAGCTTTCATGGGATTATAGCAAATTTTTGTAGATTCTTTTTCTTCATGATTTTTTAAGGTCACCTTCAATTTTCTGCTAATACACCTACAATTTTTTTACACCTATCTGTTAGAGGATTTCAAGATGAATTCGGTAAGTATCATAATGTAACAAAAAGAACCATGCTGTGTCTGATAAAAGCATTTTTGGTTGGACTGCTAATAACAGAGTAATTCCTACTGGTCACGATTCGTGGTTCACCCTATATATAGATAGCAAAAATGAGTAGTTTCATTATAAAACTTTTACCAATGGATTAGTGAAATTTTTCTGTTCAAAATGAGACCAAACATGATAGAATTGTGTTATATTTACTTGCTTAACAAGCAATAAAAGTTTCGAACACAAAGAAGGGCAGCATGTGCAAAAGTTCTGTAAAAAAAAAGAATGAAAGAAAAAACTTTTCTGTTTACTTTGACATTGTAATTGACACGCAACCTTTTTGAACTGTGCGTTTACACGTGTACATGCTGTCCTTCTCTATGTTCGGCAAACGTGAAAGAACGTAGTACCTCTACGCTTTCTGAGCCTCCATATCCCCAAGGCAGTAACACTATGCATGGGGAGGCTGTACCCGGTTATGCAATATTCTACAGGTTTTATGTTTCTTTTTCAGTAATACTAACAAAAGCTTGCAATATTGGAATTAAACAAGATGGAAGGAAATAAATTAATAGATGCTGCTGCACTTTCAACTTCAGGAACTTCCTCGCCTCTCCGGCGAAAATCGATTATGGTGCGACAACCGATACTTGTGTCTTCATTATCAGAAAATGATGATGAAGCAGAACGATTAGCTCGTCGCCGTGAATCTATAGCAGCATCACCAATTGCTGGAAACGCTTCAGACAAACGACGTTCTTTAGGTCTTAGCATGTTGGGTAATATGTCAAATAATCAACTGGTAGAACGGATATCTCAGTGCCTAAAACTTGGTGCAGAAAATAAGATTACCCTCAAGAATGCATTTGGCTTGCAAATGATAGATTTTATGACATACATGATTAAAAAGCAAGACTCTAATATGTCTAATTTACAAATGGCCAGTATGTCTTTAGATGTAAGCACTAAAATTTATGGATTTCGCGTCGATGGTGTACATATGGAAATACTTAAGATATTGGGTGCTTTAGACAAACAAGACAAAAATATTGAAAGTACAAAAGATAATGATGCAGAACCAATGGATACCGATGAAACAAATGAAAATAATAATGTAGGTAAAACAGAAGAGAGGAAAAAAAAAGAAGAAAGTGATACAACAAATAGTTGCTACAGTGGAAAGTCTGCAAACAAATGTTCAAACTACAAAACCTAATTTTCCAAATACGGCATCAGATTTGGAAACTTCGGATAAGTTGTTTCAAGCTATGTTACCTAACCATGTAGGGTCTGGATTTTATCTACATCCACATAACGATGTTTTGGTGGATACAGTGACGCGTAAAGAAACTCAAGATACAGGTGTTACTCACAGTGTTCCAACACCAAAAGATATTTTAGAAATGGAAATTTGCCCACCTATGTTTCACTTTGATTTTCAAAATTTTGATGTAAATGAGGAACCACAGGATGTTGAACCAGAGAATGTTGAACCAGAAAAAACGAATGGAAACGCGTTTCAGTTTGATTTAAATGCATCGGTGCAAGATACTAGAGAGTCATATGCTGGTATAAATAATTTTGACATTGAAGACTACGAAGACGATGAAGAAGAAAATGTACACAGATGTGTCCAATTGCCGAATCAGGTAGACAATATTGTAGATTTTCAACAAATATTGGGTAGCACTGTAGTATTTAAACCTTCAGAATATTCAGTTGTTCAACAAAGTTTAAATATTCATTGGAGAGGTCCTTCTCACTGGAAACCTACAAACATCAGAAAAATATTGGGCGACAATAAAACTGATGAAAGATGTCGTCAAGCGCCAAATAAGAAAAAGAAGGAAATAGAGTTAAGTTACGACCTTGATATACGAGAAATCTTGGAAACTAAGCTTTTACCTAGTAAAGCAGTTAAAATAAATATTAGAACTGCTAGAATGGAATGGCTCGAAGAAATCTTGACATTACCAAAGGATGAACATTATGATTTTGTACAAGCTAGGAAATTGTACGTTCATGTAACAATGTTTGAACCACCTAAAAATACAGACGAGATGGACACTACTCATTTGTCTGATATTGTGGAAAATTATGATTATGATAATGAAATGAACACGTCAAATTATTGTCCTCAAGCCAATGTTAGAGAATATAATGAAATTGAAGAAAATAATGGCAATCTTGATAGTGCTGAGACTGTAGTAGTTACGCAGACTTTGACTGGTACTAATTTAGTTGCCATTCCTACATTAACAAGTAAAACACATATTTCGTATTGTGTACGGCAGAAAAAAATTGATATGAAACAATTGAAAAAATCTATTTGGAAATGTTTATGTACAGACAGTGACAAACAAGATATGGAAGAAGACACAAGGAGAAATGAAAGTTTGCAGAATTCAAATGAAATAAATGGTACAAGGAGTTTCAACAAAATTTACAAAGAATTGCCAACGTTATTATCAAAAAATAACGCAGAAGCATTAAGCTTTCCAATCTCCTTTGTATCTCTCCTACATTTAGCAAATGAAAAATCATTGGAAGTCAATTCTTCACCTGACATGACTGACCTTATCATAAGACAAAACTAGACTCGAAACGCAGTATATTTTATATCAGTGTAATATTTATAAGGAATAATAAATTAAGTTATTTTTGTAATATTTTTGTATATTCGTTACTCTATTTTTCGAAACGTTCAATGTTATACTTTTTATTATTATAAAATGCTTGCGTATATCACATACAGGGTGTGGCACGTAACTGTCGCCACAATTTCTCAGGTACTTTCGAGAGAGTCTGATAAAAAAATGTATCCAACGAAAGTTATGGTCATCTACGAAAAATATCTAAGATGGTTATCTACGAAAGATGCTTGGCGTTGGGCGTTGTTGCGGGCGTTGTTCAACTGGAAATCTGCTGCCTGTGTCTGTTAGCAGACTCTTCAGAACTTTGCATGCTAAGTATTTAGGTGAACCTGTATTTCTTAATCATAACGCTTGAAAACAATTTAATATAATAATAGACACGTTCTCATAGTATGTAATTAAAGAGTGTTATCTGGATTCTTTCTATATATTTATACTATGTAGTGATAAATTTTATAATAGATATATAATAGATAATTATATATAATAATTTTATAATAGAAATGCAATGTTACATAACATCGTAATATGTATGAATAATATATTTCATGAATAAAAACGTTTACATTTTTAAAATTTTTTATTTCATTCTAAAATAATGCAGAGGGATAAGTATATGTATTATGTATATGTGATATCAAAGTACGTACAGTACTTTCCCCAAAGGTTTATTCAGTTTTATTTATACAATATAGAAATTTAATGACATGGGAGATCTTAAAATGTGGTCAGATGGAATTAAAGATTTCATA
This sequence comes from Lasioglossum oenotherae, assembly GCA_028455765.1. Classification (NCBI taxonomy): domain Eukaryota; kingdom Metazoa; phylum Arthropoda; class Insecta; order Hymenoptera; family Halictidae; genus Lasioglossum; species Lasioglossum oenotherae. The sequence goes on along the minus strand of CM052295.1, from coordinate 4,925,106 downwards.
TAAATGTGGTTCGTTTGTACAGTATACGAACACAGTTATTATAAATTATTCTTTGTTTATCGTAGTCTTCAACAATGGGATCTCCATTCGCTAAGTACAGTATGTAAAGACAGCCTACACCCAATAGTATAAATACAATTGTGTATGTAAATATTAATAAAGAGCTGACTATTATAAATTGTCGGCATAAACAGCTTTTTCCTTTCGTTTGTTTTTAACATTATAACATATATCTCCTTTTTATTCTATGTATACGTATTCATATATATATATATATACTTATATATGTATATGTAGTATTTATAGAAAATTATACTAACTACATTAATATATACATAAAAAGGCAAATGTGGAATACCTGAACTTCATTCGTCTCTTATTTTATAAAAATATGTGTATTTATTATGTTTGTTCATATTTTGATCAATCCTATTATGATTATTGTAGCAGTAAAACACATTGTAGTATACGTATACACATACTTACATTATTCTTACTATGTATCTTCGTCATTGTATATTACAATTTCTCAGTTAATGTTTTGCTTAAATGGACTGCAATTTAACATTTCTCAGAGAAGTTTCCTGTACAGAATATGAAATACTTAGAACAATGTACTATATTTCAATATCTCAGACATTTGCCCTTTATTGTTTGAATTGTTCCGTTTCACTTTATTTTCATTTTAAACGCGGATTTAATGTTGCATTACACATTTTTTTTACATTTTTGCCATTAAAATTATGAAGATCTTAAAACCACATAAGTGTATATAAGTAATAACAAAAAAACGTGTTCGTCTACTGGCATAGTTTCATTATATTTCTTTTCGCTTGCATCAAGTTACGTATGGCATACTCGATGCAGTTTATTAGTCAATTTTAACAGAACGTGTACATACGCACTAATGCTTGGTAAAGTTAAAACGATTTTACGAATAACTTTATTCGGTAGATTAAAATTACTACAGTCACACTTCGATACGATTGTCAATACTTAACTTCTATCTCAATTATGATTAGTTGAATTGTATATTATTCGTAGCCGCAACAATCGCATCGAAATGCATGTTACGCTTTCTTGTGAAAAAGGGAACCATGTTTAATTATATTTATATATATTGCAATCGCTGCACGTAAAAAAACATACACGCACATATATGAGCTCTGTAAAATTAACAAGCATAATTCACATATACTGGAAGAAAAAGGATAACAAAAAAAAAGAAAATTATTTTAATCAGAATACTACAACAATATTCTTGTGGATAGTACCATACAAAAAGTGACATTTTGAACATGTGCTGTATAATAGACTTCTCTTCTCTTTTTTTTAAAGAAACATTCTACGATTGTATCATTCATTGATGTAATAAATAAGAGCTTGAAACGTAACATTGAACTTTAGAGCAGAATCTACCATTCTTTCCATAGTATAGTTATTTTTATGTTACTATATGTACAATCACTGTTTCTAAGCTTGATGATTATTTTCCAGTCGCAAAAGAACATTATAACTCAATGTGAGTTTCTAGGTTGACTTTAAAAAATTTCGTTGTTAAATATGATATTACGATATATCGAATGTTAAGCACTGAACATTTTTTTTAACATGAATCGTTTTTATATTATTGTATTTAACAACCTTAAATAATTACGTTCGCAGCACCGCGGTTGCCTTCATGCATAACACTTTAAGTGCGTTCATCGTAGGAGGAAAATAGTATTTTAAACACGATTTCATGACAGCTTTCATTCTTTATGCTCCGGGTTGGGTTTCGTTTTCGGTTCCATTGTTGTGGAACGCGGGTGATGAGGATTTGTCTGATTTCTTGGCACTAACAATACATTCCCATCTGCAGACTGTTGAAGGCTGTATTCATATGGGTGATATTGATTCCCATCAGGGTCCCGTAAAGACTGTAACATATACAATATATTTATTTATGAATTATTAATGAAATCTTTAGGGAGTTATTAGCACTGATTAACTTATGAATTAAATAGAAATCTCGAATAAGGGTTTATATTGCATGTACAGTAGAACTTTGTTTATCCGGATCCCGTTTATCTAGATTGTCAAACATAGTCCGTCTTTTTTTATCTGCTAATTAATATTCTGAGACAGTGATCGGCAACAATGATCGTTAATCGAAAGAGCTAAATATCAGCAGTACAACGATTTAGATTTCTTTGAAGGGTTCTTTAAGAACCTTGTTTTTAGAAGTCGGTTCAAACTATAGGTATACACATTATATTTAAATCTAAATTCAAATTCAACTCTCAGCAACCAATTTAAGTGGAAATTGAAGAAAAATGAGTTTATCAGTTGTTTCACATCGAAAATGTTTTATCAGGTATAGTGTCAACAGAAACAATTAGGGACTGGTTAGTTTGGAACAGCCTCCGTCCGGCACCAATGCTTAAGGATAGGGCGCCCGGCGCCGGAGATGCGAGGCTGTCCAAAACTAACCAGACTCTTAAGAGCCCGTTCAGACACGGCGGAAACCGCGCGTTTTCGACCGCGCGATTTTTGTTTTTGATTGTTTGTAATTTTTATAAAACAACGTATATGGTTAGTGTTGATGCACAGAAATTCAAATTCTATTATACACGTGCTTCATGATTACATGATTGTTCAGAATTGTTGCGAGACTCACGATCGATTGATTACTTGAATTGAAATTGGTATATCGGTCCGTAATCTAGCGATAATTAATATTGTATGCTTACTTGAAATACATGACGGTAAAGTTGGCTAAATTTGTCCTTCACGCGTTGCCTCTCGAGAAGCATGAATTCGTGTTCACGAATAAGTCTCATTTTACGGTCTCTCATTTCCTTCACTTCATCGGCAAGGCTAATAATTTGGTCTAGTTTACGTTTGCGGCAATTTTGAGCAGCAACTTTATTCTTGCCTCGTCTTCTTATGTCACGTATCAAAGACAATTGAGCTTCGCTGAGATCGTATTTACTAAGACGTTCATTAAATTCGTCCATAGGTAGATCAATAATATCTTTCACTGGAATCGGCACGTTCAATGCCCTGGCCCTTTTCTCGTCTCTAGTCAGATGCTCTTCGCATTCGCTTTTACGTCCTGCAGAAGATCGAAATATAAATTATAGATATAAAATAAAGCAAATATTTGAAAAAAAAAGAAAAAATAAAACTAGAAGTGTAGCGTGCTAAGATTATTATCTCATTATTGTCTCATCCCCTTCACAAATGATTCTATAATCTTTATTCAGCAGAGATATAATTAAAAAAGATTTTGTGTAACATTAGCTTTACTTTGAAATTTCACATACAAAGCTCATAAACAATTTTTTTTATCTGTAAAAATTACTATTTTGTGAGAAAAAAGCGTCGACACAACATTTTTGATATTGTACGGTCGTATGATGTTTTTGATCTAACAGTTTTACCTTTTTTTGTCACGAGAAACTGGACGTTGAAGGGACCCGGAACTTTCCGCAGGCAAATGATACGTGTGATTATGGTGAATGTGTTCAATAGCAGAACGTCCTGAAATAGACAAGATGGTGGTCATTCAATGCATCTTTGCGTATAAAATTACATTTGGAGTTACTTATTATAATATGATTTTACCAAATATAGAAATTGAGCTGTAATTAGGGATGGTTCAAGTTCAATATTATGTTCACGAATCCGAGTCAATTTCAATAACCAAGTTACATTTCATGGGTTTTCATGGTCGATTACTACATCAATGCGATAATGTTACAATGGTTATATTTGAAAAGTATTCTTTTTATACAAAGTGATATCGAACCTCGGAATGAGTATATACTTACAAGTTTTGAAAAGGTACTTATAAGTATGTACTTCGATATTGAAACGAATCGAATCTTTCATACGTAGTACCCGCGAATCTTGGAAATCAGAACTGCATAGTGGGTTTTAAGCTATTACTTATTAAATTCGTAACTATTTAAGAATTATTATTTCATATTACAATACTTGGTTTTAGCCTATTTCTTTTTTTATCCATGATATTTCCTGCTTTTGAAAACACTCTTTCCGAAGGCACAGAAGTGGCCATTATACAAAGATATTCGTCTGCAATTTTTGTGAGTTTGGATAATTTTCCACTACTAACTCTAACACAGCAGTCGATGAGCTAGGTATCGTATTATTTGTAACTGCTATTTCATTGTCAATGTCTTGTTTGATCAACTCAATTTTTCAATGAATATCCGATAGATTATGGAATTATAATTACACATGTTGAATGGAATTATGCATAAAAGTACACAAAATAATGATTAAGAAAATCGGAGAATTTTAAATGAGATATTCATAAAAGTTTCGTATCTGTTCGACCCCAAGATTCGAATATACTTGCAAGTATTACTTCCATTTACTAAAGTACTTGTAAAAGGTTCGAAACAATCTTGCATAGATTCGAGTATACTTAGCAGAGTTCGAATTCAATCAATCAACGTTTGAACCTGTTTGCGAGGTATTTGACCACATCCCTAGCTGTAATGCTTTGAAAGTATTGAAAATACCAAACAAGAAAAGATCGGTTAAATCGAAAATAATGTGGAATATCGTTTTACCCGACTGATGTCGACTGAAATCTACGCTGCAACTGTATTTCATTTCGGGTTGCGGTCCAGCTGCACCCTCGATTGGTCCCGAATACGCGTTTCCTGGTGCTCCAGCACCAACTGTATGTGTGTCGTATTCGTATTTCATTGGGGTAGTCGGGTGTGCTGTGGTTCCGAGTGGCGATCCTGGAATACATCGAATGGAATCAGACAAACAAATCAGAATTTATCTGTAAAAAAAGGCTGTTCGCGCATTTAATATACCTGTACCTGTACCTTGTTCTTGGAAATATCGTTTTGCAAACATTTGATGTTTCTTCTGGGCAACCGGGGGCATAGTGCGTTCCGTTTGACATCTTGGAGATCCTCCGTTTCGCCCGGAAACGGAGTAGCTGCAGTCATAGGACATTCGGTATTTACTGCAATAAACATAATAAATAAATGAATAAATAAATAAAAAGGAATATCTTTTGTTGCAGAACACGAAAGGACTATGAATAGCATATGTAGGAACGATGTTCTCGAAAAAAAACCTGTGCAATATGTTAGAGTTCTCTTTAATCGTTTTGCAATTTGACCTATTCTTTTATTCCTCATGTGAGAAATTGGTACGTTGTGATATTAATGAATTCAGTTATATTGAATACTGTTTTTCATTAAAAATCTTCATGACAAGCGTGACCCGTTAAAATACGGGCAAGAGGTTAAAGAAAAAACTTTATATACTCGACTCCTGTTTCTTAAAATCAGAGCATTAAATTGTGATTTTACATTAAGATCCACAGTCTGGTTATTCTAGCTAAACAAAAGCTATGTTTACGAATAATGCAATGTAAACTGAAATATCGAGTTGCATGCATAAGTGGGAATTCTCTTTGGATCCGTGTGCTGAAGGATTAACATAATTTCGATGCGGCTGTATTGTCGGAACAGTTTCATCACCTAGCATAGTCCATAGAATAATGAGAATCAGCCTGCGTGTGGCTAGAATTAGATCCAGTTTCCATCCATTCGCCATCCGAGAGGGATGGTACTCGTTCGCTGCCCATGCTACTGACTGCGCTATCGCTGGATGCATCCATTCTTTCGTCTGTTACACCCGGAAGTGTTGTAACGCCTGTTGTTGAAGAGTTCGTACCGCCAGTTGTCTGAACTGCTGACAAGGCCGTTGCTCCCGTTGGACCAGAAGCATTGTTGCTGCCATTGTCCAACATACGCATAGTGTATATGCCTGTAAATATCATGCATATCATCGTATTATTGTGCTTGTTAGTACCTAAAACATCTTTATTAAGATTCACATCTTAGTTCACGATGAAACGCAAGATTTGAATATCAAATTCTTGTAACTTCAAATCAACTATTGTACAGGGTGTAAAGAAATGTTTGGTCTTGGTAGTCATAGCCGTATTCTACATCTTCTTATCGCATTGTATTCTACGCATCACGGGGATAAAAAGAGTCATAGGAACCACGGGTCAAAACTCAACCGTTTCGCCAGAACTCCGCATTTTTGAGTTCTCGCACACCTCGAGTACGTGGCGATGCAAAACGCATAAGTAGTTTGACCAGTGGCGCGTTACCCTCTGGGCAACTAGGGCAAATGCCCGGGGCCCCAAGCAAAAGGGGGGCCAGGCAAACCAAGAGATCCAAATTCTACTTCTTTCTCATAAAGTTATTTAGTTGGGGTTAGGGGCCCCGAGAAATTCTACATTGCCAAGGCCCCAACTAGTTACATATAACGCGCTACGGAGTTTGAGCAGCATAACTGCTACTGTTCTGTTTAAATAAGTTTCACCGGCAACTGCCAGATAAGTAAACGAAACCTAGAAATAGCGCGTAACGCGAATAATTTACGAGACGCGGTGTCATATTTAAAATTTATCGATAAACAGGAAATCGATATTTTATTCTGCTACGCGTGTTCGTAGTTCGTACATCACGTTATGTATATGATTTATACTTATGCGGAGTCCTATTTTCTCAGTTTGTTAGACACTTTTCCGTCGACTATCTTGCAAATACTGATATCAGTGCGGATAGATTGCTTGGTAAAAAATATTTCAAAGAAATACGTTAACGATGGACAGCTTGAAATTGTGCTTGAAATCTGTAATTTAGATTTTCTTACAAGTCTGGCATCCGATAGTGGCTCACATTTTAATGTCTCGCTGGCTTTCAATGACATTTAATTGAAAAATTAAATTCAGCGTTTATTCTTTGCTTTTTATCGGACAGTTGCTAGTCCACGAAGTAAACAGTATCCGAAGATTCCAAATGGTATCATTGAGATTGAGCAATGGGAATCGATTACATGCTTATATTATCTCAACGCATACAGGCTTTCGTTAGATAAATAAGAACTACGGTGGATCCAAGCAGTATTTAACCCTTAACACTCGAGTGCTGACTCATCGTCACTATTAAAAATTGCTGTACCATTATTCAAAATATTGTTTACATTATTAAACATGTTGGGATCCAACCAATAACTAAACATGTAAATATTGTATGGAATGAAATTATTCTAGCTGGGAAAAAATGTTTAATTTTCGAGATAAAATAGCTCCGATTGCAAAGGGTTAAACACTAAATACTCAATTTTCGAAAAATTTGCCTATATTTAAACTGTGACAATGTCTTAATGTTTCTTAATGTTTTAAAGGTAGAAGCCTCTAGGATTCATAATTCATCATTCATTTTATTTTAAGATTTTTTCATGATGTAGCCAGCGAGAAATGTGAGGACAAGATTGTTCTCGAAAATGCTATGCATTCAAACATCTGTAAAAGTTTTCACAAGTTTTTTCGTGCCTAAAGCTACCATGGACTTGAAGAACGCAGCCTCTTCTTTACAACGACACCTTAAAAATTGGTGTACGATTTTTTTTTTTATCGTTTTATTGAGATTACATATAGAGGTATTTACATGATCAAACTTGTTGGTCGTTTTCGTTCCATAAAACAGTGAAAAAGATCGTACATGAATGTTCTAGGAGTTCTTGCAAAGAGGAGGCTTAAAATAAAATTATGTTCACAAAATTCTATTGATTGTATTCTAAAAACGTTTTTTGTACTGTGAATAGTTTTGAAATAATCGGCTTTTACACTGTCAGCTGTAATATTCTAACGATTTAACAATTGCGTTAGTATTTATGACGCATAATTTACACGTCTAATTGCTACGAACATTTATATTTTACGACTAAGCGACTATTGTTTTCCATTATTCGAATTTCCTGGTACGGTATAACGATTAAAAATCGTGTCGTGAACACGAGGAAATTTAGCAGTTATAATTTCATTGAACACTCAGGATGTACTATGTATTCGTTTCATTATCGATCAAGATGAAAAACATGAATACCGCGAGACGTAAGAGGGCTCAAGGTCCATTGATCGTATGGATCGACGTACTGTTGATTAACCATGTCTTCTAATTACGCTCACATTTAAAATCCGTCGATTATTCAAGATAAGCCCAGTAAATTGTGACAAGTTACGTAAACACTCAAGAAAAATATTGTTACAGGTAGAAATACCATTACCTCCGTGTAAGTGTTATAACTAGATTGCGGATCTTTATGCATGTAATTATAATATAATTATATCTAATAATTATAATATAAATAATTATTATGCACTATTATTTTAACTGAAAATTTTGATGCCACTTCCTCAGTGTGTGTCATTCGTAAATAATAATAATATATCTAAACACAAACAAAATAATATTCATTTCGAGTTCTAAATTTTCGCTGCTTCACATTTTAATTTTATGCAATTGTGGGTTCTAAAAATTTTCAAAAAATGGTAGTGTATAAAATTCGACAGAATTTAGTATGATTTGAACTGGATTTTCTTAAAATTCCTCTGCAAAAATTTCAAATTGCATAAACATCTACAGTCTAGTTATAACATTTCCCGTTAACGAACATTTCGTTCTTGTATTAGCTGAATCGAGGATTTACACGTGGAAGATAAACGCCAGCAAGATACAATTGTCGACGACATAAATGTTTATGTTTCTAATCTAATCACATCTAGTGGATAGCAGATTTGTATGCATTCGTAATATGTACACAAAAATAAATGTATTTTTTCTTCGAATTTGTTCGCAACACTGTAAATTAGCGAAAAACATTCACACTTTAGTAATTAGCACGAGATCCGGAAGAAATTCGATTGCTCGAGCGTTCCTACCAATGATAAGAGAAAAATAGCAAGGTAATTACTAGACTGCGGATCTTTATGCATTTATGAAGAAGTCGGATGGGCGAAATATGAAACGGTAGAAGATTTAAAAAATTCGACAATGTTGTAATGTTGCTTTTAATTGTAACAAAGTCGTTAAGGGATGAAATAAATTTTTATGTTATTCCTGCTTCCCACAATCAATGCAAAACACTTTTATTTTGCATTTTATGCATTTATGACAAAAAATAGAAACGTACAATTTAAAGCAGTGGACATATTAAAAAGACTTAAGGACATCGGTGTATTAGTTTCAGCTTAATAAGACAATTAAAAGAAGAACGAGTTTTTTATTTGATTCCTTTGGCTTGTAATCGATGCAGACAATTTTTATCTGGCATAAAGATCCGCAGTCTAGTAATTATAAAATAGAAGACAGACCGACAGTTATCGGATAAACTTTGAATATTTAGGCCCGTCGTGAAAATAAAAACGAATGGAAATATTTTTCATACAGTCGCGGACAGTGAGATGCACCGATACACCGGCAGCATAACGTTTCTTAGAACCACTTGGCATGTTCAGCTATCGCAGAGTCGTACGTGACCAGAGTCGAGTTTCGTCCGGTCTTATCAACTAATTTTCAGAAAGGAAATGCGTCGCGTAGTCGAAGTTTTTTTCTTCTTTTCGGCCTAGCATTTCGGTCTAGCTTGCAATACCAACGAGTAGGCTGCATATTCACGTAATTACGATAAATCGATCGGCGATGGCGCGGCGAAGGAATCATTTAAGTTCGTACACGGTAGATAACAGCCAGTTTGAAACCACTATTGCGTTGATGATATGTTAGCGTGACAATCAGTGAACGCGATCGAGTGTCTCAAAGCCACGATTACTCACGCTGCGAGATGTATGGCGCATCGTTACAAAGTGTCCGATTTCGCGCTTCCCTCCATTCGCTCCTTAGGCGACACAAAACACGTATGTACACTACTGTGCAAAAGAAAGAAGCATCCAGGATAATTATAAGTAGACTGCGGATCTTTGTGCAAAATAAAAAATGTTCGCATTGATTGTAGGACACAAGAGCAAAATAATGAAACGAATACATTCATGCCCTTAAATATTTTTAACACGTCCACTGCTTCAAATTATACGCACCCATTTTTGTCATAAATACATAAAATCCGCAGTCTAATTATAAGATATAATGGCAAGCAATATCGTCATGTAGAAATCGTATTGTACAATCATTGATTTGTTGCATGTAATTGCAAGTATTAGATAAAATCTGCAATAACACATATATTCTCAAAACTATTCAATTAAACAGCGGAATCCTTTCTCGAAACTTACTGTGTTCTCATTTGATTTTTTACGCTTTTCTAATAAATATATATGTGCCTGTATGTTTGTATGTATGTATGTACAGTCGGGGACGATATTATGTGGACACTCTTAAAATTGGTCCAAGACTTAAATTTGTTGAAGATGTTAGACCGACTAGTTTGCTGGAGGATGACTAAACAAAAATTTATGTTTAGATTGCAATTGGTAGGAATCACATACAAAATTTTAAAGATTATGTCAACAGTTTTATCTGAACCTGTGTTATGATTAGACTGTGGATCTTTATGCAAAATAAAAATTGCAAAAAGTGGAAGCTAAAGTGAATGTTATTTCTTCCCTTAATGAATTTAATAGAGGAGAAATCATATATATTGACATATACAATTTTCAAAATTTTCCAACAATTTAAAATTTTATATACTCAATTTTTAGATTTCGGTAACTTATATGCATACCGAAAGTTTTCTAAAAATCGGTCAACACTGCAATCAGCTACGCACGTTTAAAGGTGAGAGCTTAAGGATGAAAATCGCTTAAAACGTTTGTAGCTCGTTGCAACATTAACCGATATGAACTACCGAAATTTTAACTCTCATACGTTCCTCAAAAATAGTTGTATATAAAATTCTAGAATAATATTTCACCTATTTTTATTTTACACTTTAAAACAACAAATTATGTTTCGTTTATAGCGTCACGCTTTAAAGAAGTACATACATGTCGCAACAAAAACAGAAAGAGATGAATTATTTTACAGTATGTAAGAATAGTAAATTGATGAATTTTCTTACGAGGGTCAAATGATCGTTATAGGCTTAGATAAAAAAAGTTAAAGAAACAACATTTACAAAATTTTGTACGATTCCTATCACTTACAATCTAAACAAATTTTTATTTACTCATTCTCTAGCAAACTAGTCGGTGGAACAACTTAAAAAAATTCAAGTCGTTTGGACCAATTTTAGAGAAGTTATGCGATTTTTAAGAGTGTCCACTTAATATTGTCCCCGACTGTACGTGTGGATGTATGCATACAAGCAAGTATAGTCGGTGAACACACGCGGCACTGACACCGGTTAAACGAGCACGAGGTGTGTTAGCTATCTATATGGCCAACGGCAATAAAAATGAGTGTACACAATGAATCGTTGAACGACCGTGACTCAGCTGTTTTCGATTCTCGCCGATAAAAAGTTCGGCTAGGAACTTTTCGAGATCACCTACCGAGCAGGATGAGCTGCGGATCGGTGACAATCCGATTGTGTAATGTTATTCTAATTCGAGGAACGCATGACTAACTATGCCCCGTGACAATTTAAATCGACCACTGTTCGAGTTCGGTGGATTCGATGTGTAGAGTCAATCCGGATTAAATGTAGGTCGATGGCATATCAAACACGTGACGAGCTCTCTTTATCTCTCTCTCGCTCTATGTATACATTGTAGACGTCTGTACATACGTAACTGCATGGACGAATTCCGTGGCAGCCATGATCGTGTTATACAAGTTGTATTGTACGTATACCAGACTTCGCGCCTATCGTGCTCAACGAACCCAACAAACCGAGACTCATTCATATTTTTCTGGGCTCTCGATCGCGACGCAGGACCTGCACGCTACAACCGGTACAGAAAAATCGCAAGAAACGTCACTAAACGGTCACATTACTAGACAGCGGATATTTATGCAAAATAAAAATTTTCCACCTGAATTGCAACAAATCGGAGTGACATAAAAATTGGTTTTCTCTCTTAACAATAAACCTACCGTCACCGGTCAAAACGAATGGTTTTAAATTTTTTCTTTTACGATTATTGATGTAATAAAAATAATTTCATAAGAAATTATTGTATAGATATCTTTAGTGGAGCACATATTACAATAGGAGCTGCACAATGTTGAAATAAAATAAATTTTGTCATTTTTATAAGCGAACATGTACCAGTTACTGTGAAGGCTCGGTAGGTTTAGTGGTAATATGTTCAATAGTCTATATGTAGACTAATAATAATGTAGACTGTAATACTCTTAATAAGTTATACAGTCTAATGTCTTGAATGTTTTAAATTACATTTACACTTAAATTACAAACATTTCAGCTTCTATTGTGTTATAAACTAAACTGTAGATTACCAAACTGAAAACAAATGTAAGGGAATAGAACAGGGTGCAATAATTAGGCTAATACTAATTCGGTTAAGAATAGAGTAAGTCAGGGTAGAAATGAGTGAGACGGAGAGAGAGAGAGAGAAGGTACGAACCGAATGTGTGAATAAGATAGATATGTAAAGTTAGGATATTGTAAACCAAGTCACATTTCTTAGCTGTAAGACTGAAAAATATAGCAATAATAATATACGTATTATATAATAATAACTAAACTGCAGGTTCTATGCATTTATGGTAAAAATTGATAAATGCGAAGATACTAAAAGAGTTTAAGATTGTTGTGTTAAAAATATATAGGAGAAGCATAAAACTGTAAAATTATTGTATGAATTTAAAAATATTAACATATTATTATAAACCTATCACTTTAAGAAAATAAATATAATTCTCGTTTTATTACAGTTTGTTACAATTCAGGTTGAAAATTTGACTTATTGAAAATATTGGAAGAGGAGATCGTCTTAGAATATGTTTATATTGTACAAAAATCTGTGCTCTAATTATCAGTTTTAGCTTCAAACCTTCGTACTCTTTCATCGAGTCGTTTGTGTTTTGAAAAACGGTCTCTAAAATAACGAAAACCGAACACGTGGTTTCATGAACGTTTACCTTTTTCGTGTATCACGAACTTTGAACTTTGGCTTCAAATTACCGAGTGCACGCTACATTTATCGCCAAGTTTTAAATAAACACTTGAATAATATGCATGTCTCGTTTGCAAAACTGTATCAATTTGTTATTTAATCTTCAAACTTCAAGTGAACTTCGCTAGAGTATAAACGTTCGCTACTTCTTACAGAGCAGATGAAAATATTTATTTTTACCTGTCTTCTATTGTTTAACGTATACTCAGAATCCATAAAATTCGAACAAAACCTAACCGAACTATGAAATAGAATTGCCATCGTAGCGATCACTCTTTCGATATCCTAGCGTCTTACAGATTTATTTTGAAGTCTTGATAATTAAACGAGAATACATTGATTTCGTCCATATTGGTTAATCTTATTTCGACCGTTGATCTGCCGTGTTCTCATTGTTCCCAAGTCTACAGATTCGAACAAACTAGACGGTTGGAAGGAACGAATCTAACAGGTTTTCTCGCGTATTTATAGTTTGTTGAAGTAGCCGTCACACGAAATAAATTTCTGGGTAATGCTGATCGCGATAAGGTAACGTAAAAATCTTTCTATTTACATAAAGACTCGGCGTTGAATGTTAATTTATGCATCGTGACGTAAGCGACGTGTTTGAAAGAAAAAAAAAAAACAAGAAGAAGAACAAAATGATTTTCCGCCCAACGGAAGATTTTCGCGTTCGAAAGGATAGAGAAGCGTGCACGCAACTCGCAGATAAAGATCTGACTGAACAAGGCGTAACGAATTCGACGGATCACCGATAAGGATTCAATTGCGAGAAGGAAAAAAGAAAAAAAGGTTACGTACTCGATATATACACTATAACACCCATGGTCGTCATTTAAGCTCGGAAAGAGCTTGCTCGAGGGATCAACGTTCCGCCGATCGATATTTTATTTGAACCACTGTGTTTCGAGATCCAGGAAAGTTCTGTGGATCGAAAGCGAAGCAAACGCTTTTTTTTTTCTCTCGCCAATTCGTGATGTTCCTCCAATTCTTTCTCTCGAGGAGCAACAAGCCGGTACTACTTCTCGAGGATCTTGGCCGTATAGTAAATACTGTAATGCGTGTAGGAGTGCATGTTCGAGAACGTCCGGCGCAATGTATTTTCTTGTAACGATCAACTGTTTAGCACCTTCGCCACGCCAGATGTTCCTTTCTCTCTTTCCCAATGATGCTCGCCGGTCTCGCTGAATCTACGTCTCGTCGGCGTTATGGTAATTGCGGTCGCGCGACCGCGAATATTCGACGCGCGCACAGCTTTCTCGGCTTCGTAGATTCCGTTCTATCCTCGGCCGGAAAAAAAAAAACGACCGATGAACTTTCGGTCGATCGACGACGATCCGCTTGATCCGCGGCCACTTGATCCGCGGTGTCACTGGTCGATCGCGAATCGGAGCTTCGTTTATTGGCAGGTGACCGCGCGCACGGAAACACTATCCGCACAACATCCGCTTGTCCGGAAGTTAGGTCTGGGTCGATCGCCTGAATCGACGTTCGATTCGGCAACGAACGGGACCGGTGTACGGTACAGCACAGAAAAATTGTCCTGACCGATGTTCGAACGATTTCGCACTAGTCCCGCGCTATCGTGGCCGTAAAACTCGAGTCTGCTGTCGAGGAGGTGGAGGTGGCGGCGCGAGAGGAGAGTTATTGTGCTCGATAATTTTTGTTGAAGCGTGTCGCGGCGTTATCTAGAGTCGTGCCGATCGCCGTGGCATCACCAAACGAAACGAAACAAAACGAAACGCGCAAGATAGGCATTCAATCGCGAGCGCAGCGTAAACATAACTACTACTTAGGTTGGTGGCGAGAAGCATAGAGGCTGACCCGACACGGGGCGTCACCACTCGCCTCAAGAGGCTGGTGACTAGCGTCACTTTTCTCTTCGGTATTGGACGGACGACAACGCTGCTAGAGCGTCGGCGTACAAAGACGCGTCGCGAGTCGTCGGCCGTAACTGGCGAGCGCATGCATACTGCTTCGATCAGAAGCTCGAACAGTGTGTTACGTACATACAGTGACTCCTATTAAATGTTCGGACTCTCTCGAAAAAAGGATAACTTCTTTAACGCTAAACCTCTACCAACACCGGTAAAAATGACCGGTTACAGGTTTTTTATTTTACAATTGAAGGGGTGGATGGATAAAGGTGTCAAGTTTGTTTTCTGTAAAAGAGTTTTTAACAAAATATGTTGTCCTTTTTTGATGAATGAAGATTATTATTATCTTTGTTTCTATTAGAGATTAACCATAACAATATATGTATTTGTAATTGGTTTGTGTTATTATCTTCATTCATCACAAAGGGGACAACATACCTCGCTAAAAACTCTTTTACAGAAAACAATTTGTTACTTGACACCTTTATACATCTACCCCTTCAATTAGGAAAGAAACTATTGTATAGATATCTTTAGTAGTGCATAGGACCCGCACAAAGACTAAATAAAATCAATCTTGTCATTTTTAGAAGTGATCATGTATTTACCAGTTACTTTTAAAGCTCGGTAGGTTAGTGTTAATATTGGACCACACGATTTGGATTTTTTTTTCAGAAGTTGGAACAATTAGTTCACTACACGACGTGAAAAGATTTTGACAAAATTGCAATTGGTCGGAATTACAGAGAAAGTAATAGAACTTGCTTTTCACAAGCTTTTTATGTGGGCCTGGAGTGATAATTTTAAAAATATATATTCTGAAAATTTCTCATATGAAAGTAACTCGTTTTCCAACGTTAATCGATTTTGATGAATTTTTCAGAATATTTACAATTCATAGAGATCTACAAAACGTACTGTTTAAATTTTCAATGTAGGCCCACAGAAAAAGTCGCAAAATACAACTTTTTCGTATTTTCTCTGCAATTTTCTTTGAAACCAATTGTTATAACTTCACCAAAAAATTCCAAATCTTGATTGAATATTAAAAAAGTTTAACCCTTTGCACTCAGAGCTACTTTAGTTGTATTTCATCTTTTAGGAAAATATCCTGAAAATCATAATTCCTTTACTTTTCTAGACGGAAACCTCCTCTTAAGCCTTTGCACTCCAAATTACTTTTCAATTTTATTGCCAACAACTCCCTACTATCTAAAATGTTTTCTTTGAAAACTTCAAAGGACAGTTCCTTCACTGCTACTTATTGCTATTTATATTCGTGGAGCTCTTATACTTGTTTTTAACTAAAAAATAAGAAATTAAATATAAGTAAAGGAACAACTAAATACATATAAAAAATCGGTTTTTTATATGTGAACACACTCAACAAATCAGAGCAAAGGGTTAATAGCGAAAATTTTAAGTAGATTAAACGGAAAGTTCAGCATTTGATCTAATGGTGTAACAAACATGCAAAAGTCAACGAGCTTCACAAAATTTTCCTTTCCCTAAGTGTTTTTGTTCAATTTACACTGCTGGTTTCCAATGAATGCAAAGATCCATAATCAACTTTCTACATATATTAGGTGAAGTAAAAAGTTCTTTATAAATAAAGCGAAAAACGCTCAAAACTTTTTACTTCACCTAATATGTGTCAAAGAGTAAGTACTGAGCTGTCGAAAAACTGAATGACTTAATAGTTTATAAATGATAACGTGTACCGTGTATCACGATAATTCTTATCACCAGACATTCTTTGAGCTGGTACTTTCCGATTACTACCAAATTTTAATGCCATCCGTTTGCGCTGGTTATACATAGGTAATTAACTTCATACGCCAGAATCCCGCGAGATTGTGTATCATCGAATACCACGCTGCCCAAGTCTGAATCACTTAATAATTTATGAAAGGCAATGCGTATCGTGTTCCACGACAATTCTTATCGTTAGACATTCCTTGAATATGCATCTTTCGATTAGCACCAATTTGAATGCCGTTCGTTTTGCGTTCGATACACATAATTAAATATAAAAGTAAGAGACTGTCGTAAAGATTGACACACCGTATAAGTTTGGACAGTGTTTTTTCCACATTAACCCCTTGCCGAATCATTTTCTTCATGTCGGAGAAGAGAAAAGAAAATGTATATTTTTTGTTTGGCTACATTTACTTTAATGCTTAAATATTGTTTATAAACGAGTCAGATTTTACTTCATCTTCGATTTGTTAGACTTTGTTCGAAATCTCCATGACGAGAGTGACTCGTTAAAATACGGCAAGGGGTTAAATGCACTGAAAACACCAATCTCATAGTTGTCAACTTTATTTCTGTTTATAAACGAACTATTCACGAGCATTAGAAGCAACATGTCGTGTTCAGTGTAGCTGCGCCAAGCAAACGATAAAAATATGTTCTAAAATGTTTTATCGTGTTTTCTATCGATTCGTTTTCAATTGAAAATTTTTCAACCTTAATTGCTTAAATGTATCTAATTCGTTGGAAATTTAATGTAGTTTAAATGTGCAAAAAGAATTGTTTTGTTTTTTGAAACGAAATGGCGTTTTTTGTAAAGGTTGGGATAATAAGTTGGAATACGAACTTATTTTCTTTGTTTCATTTGTATGAATGGAAACCATGTTTTAAGTGTTTTTATGTAAAATAATCAAATTGATAAGGCTATTCTGACTTTGCCAGATAATCTTGCCAGAAAAAGAAGCAAAAACAACACCATCCAAAATTCATTCATCTGATGCTTCGGATTCTCTACTCCAGAAGATACAGATTTTTGTATTGTCTGTATGAAGAATACCAAAGAGGTTGAGTCGCTCGAATTCCATCGAATGCGACACCTGCAAGAGAGCTGTGCACTCGAAATGCGCTAATATGCCTGCAAGTTATTTCAAATGCAAACATTGTAAAAGTGAATCAGGCGATCAAGCTGGTTATTAATGAGTGAATAAAGTCTTTTTCGTGTCAAATCGTGATCTAAGTAATAAATACTCAATAAACATTGAATATAAGGCGTTTTGACTTCATTTCAACACTTACTTTTCAGAGTTTCTCGTACATTTGAAAATACATTCCCTTCCAAAATCGTTTTATGCATGTCATTTGGTAAATTAATTCTTCTAATTGCTCAAAAAGAAAAGTCAGGTCGTTTGGTCCGATCATAAAAAAGTTATACTGTTTTAAAGTGCGTTCAAATATTTTCATGGTTTACTGTATATGCAGATGCGCTGTATGTAATAGCCTATTTTCAAGGTTGCATGCATTATTTCTGCATGCTGCTAGAATATTTTCGACATAACTGTTCAATGGAATGCCGGCTTTACTAAGAACAAACTTTACTTCAACACGATCACAGATATGTTCTTATCGTTTTCGTTGCTTCATTACAACTAGACTTCGAGAGTCCTTCCTGATAAACGAACCTCGTGCTGCTTTTCAAGTTAGACACTTTTAAAAGGTAGTGGGTTGTAACATAAGTTCGTAGAGATTTTATTTTCGCTTTCGTTCTGAATCAATTTACCTATTTTTTTTTTAATTATGTACACCATTCTGAAGTGTTTTTTCTGCTCTACAAGCGCGTTCCAATCGTTATCTTGAACAACGTAGTCTTGAGTAACATAACATAATCTAAAATGAAATTTCCGGGCGGCAAAAATCACCATTTTCGACATCTATTGTTTTTCGCTTATCATCACGGCCAGAACGCCACCGAAATAGCTAGAAATATCTGCGCAGTGTATGTAGAGGACGTCATAGGAGAATCCACTGCACAGAAATGGTTTGCCAATTTCAAAAAATGGCAATTTTTGCCTGGAAGACGCACCACGCTCCGGTCGACCTCCCATGTGCGACGAGGAGACATTTTTGAAGGAGGACGGCCGTCAACCGTGCGGGTCCCATAGAAATCACCGACACAGATTTCTCCGACAACATTTCATTAATTTTTTATTTATCAAATAATTAATTAAGGTGGATTGAATGAAAATCAGTGGAGAAACGAAATGTTAAACCGAGTGTTCTTGAATTAATTAATTAATAAATAAAAAATTAATGAAATGTTGTCGGTGAAAACCGTGTCGGAGAAATCTGTGTCGATGATTTCCATGGGACCCCAACCGTGCATGGAGTTGACCAAGAAGATGGGCAGTAACTACTATGACAAATTCAAAATATTCAATAAAAAGGTTTAATAAAAAAACCCCTACGAACTTATGTTACGACCCAATACATTCAAATCGCACTGTGTTTAACGTAATAATCATCAACGAATAAAAAGACTTTATTTTTAATAGCATGTGGTTATGTCTTTTATTATATTTTATGAAGAGCGTATGTTGCATTCAATGAAACATATTATTCTCACAAAAAATTTTACCGTCAACAGGAACGAATGTGTTCATCAGAAACGAAGTTGATCTTTTTAAGCGAATGAAATATGTATGCACATGTGTATGTATACGTGGAAACCATTTTGAAAGGCTTTTTTACCTGACTCAATTTGGTTCGAATAGATATGTATATCATCGCGCCACTACAGAACGAACGGGAGAGCAATGATAGTTCTAATTCTGCGAATGATATAACATGCTGACATGACTACATCCATTTCTCGTGCACTATGAAAAATTTCGCAGAATTACATCTCGAATACTGCTGAGCATCTTCTATTAATACTCGAAGTATGAAATTTGAAGTAGGTATTTATCATGAAGTTGATATGTTCATATTTACACAAATATTATTAACTGTAGACTTTTAATCTATTCTTAAATTCCTTTTTAAAGTTACAATGCTAATAAGTACACTGCGGATTTTTATGCATTTATAGCTTATGAGAATGTTTAAAAAAGGCTAGAATATCAAATTCGATAGAATTTTGTACAATTTTCATTTGTTTTGAATTCACAAAAAGCCTGTTTCCATTTAAAAAATATGATTTTATTTTTGAAGCCATAAATGCATAAAAATCCGCAGTCTAGTAAACATTAGGTCGTCCCAAAAGTTCCTTCCGGAATGTGTTCCTTTAATGTTGCTAAATAAATGCAAACAATGCGATAATCTTTATGTTGATATTATAGTACTTCCTAACATGAATTTGCATTATGTGCATGAATGGAAAACCAACTTTTGGGAGAACCTAATATTTATTTAGCAACATTAAAGGAACACATTCCGGAAGGAACTTTTGGGACGACCTAATACACAAATGAACAAGAGAAAATGTTCCTATTTGCTCGTTCAAAAACTCTGTTCATGTTTTATTTTTGTTGTAAAACAATACTTTTGGCAGAGTTTGGCATTAATTAATTAACATTTTAATCAAGATTGATTGATTAATGTGTACGATTAAAAAAGATAATCATTGAAACATGGACGATTGATGCAATCGATTGATGAAGTTAATCGTCAATCGTTGATTAAAAAAGAAATCATCTCTCGACTGATTTAATCGATTGTTGAAGTTAATCGCCACACGGTCCGTCCGTCCATAAATTGTAATAAGGAAGGACACAGAGAGACAGAGAGCGGAGATGGAGAATTGACAGAAACATATCTCAACAAAAACTCAGTGTACATTTTTTTCAGTCTGCATACAGTTTTGATTTCGTATTTCATTTCGAAATTTCGATAGTTAATCGTTAATCAATTATCCGATTGACGATTACAACTGAAAAGAATGTAATCGTTAATCGCAATTAACGACTATAGTAGGAGTTTAATTGTTAATCGCGATAACGATTCAATTAGAAATTTATTCGTCTATTATTGATGAAAATTTTTGCCTAACTCTGCTAGCGGGGGATCCGTTGCAAATATTACGCTCATTAGATAAAGCTATTAACGCAAGTCGTTCTCACACTGCGTGCGTTCCCCTCTACAGTAATCATTCGATACAGCTGTGTAAAGAAACGTAACTACATAAGCATGCAGCGAACAGTCACTCGTACTTTCACCGTCGATCGTGGGTGTAGTTTTGCAAACTTACCTAGCGCACCTATATAATTATCTCTTTTGTTTAGCATATGTCGCGTCGCGTCGTCTGACGTAGACGTTCCAATCGTCCGGGAAATATTTCATCTCGCGGGTAGGAACGATGACTCGTCCGATCTAATTCAATTCGCGGATATACTAGAGTTTCACCAAGCAGCACAGTGATATTCGCGTCTGCCAAGCTGAATCTATTAAAAACAATGTAATGTCACCCCCTCCGGCTACCTGTGTCATCGTGAAATCGCGAACGATGAGAATGTTGAGAGTGTCGAGCTTCTACCTCACCAGACAGGAATCCTAACTGTTCCCCATTGCGAAATAACAATAATAAGAGACATTTATTTTATTCATTCTGCGCACAATATACGGCCTGACGTAATTCAACTGTCCGGCTGCGCGGCGCGGCGCGGTACATGCACTTTTCTATCTGAATGCTTAACGATGCTGTTGAACGTATCTTATCGACCGAATGATGCATTACGTTTCGGCAAGCGAATGCGATTTCTTCAGGAAACGCTGCCATTGTTCAGATTGCTCGTTATTAAATGCTCCGATTTGTTATATGTGAACGTTTACAGGAGTTTCTTCGAAAAGTATTTTACCTTTTTCAGTACAGAACCTGTCAGACGCGTAATGAAACTTTCATACAGGATCCAGGTACTAAATGTGAACGGTATTTATGAGGGTAGACTCCTTTTTCCAGGATTGCAAAGGTGCGGGATTCCCAAACACGGGGATCTTCAGGAGTCAAAAATGCTAGATAAAAGATTGATCTAGGACACTATCTCACTCAAAAGTCTTATTTTTTCATTCACGAGTCGTACACTGAGAAAGAAAAGTGGTTAGGGTAACTGCACCAGTGAATAAACGGGCACCAGTAAACGAACGCTTTTGTATATTTCAACAAATTTTAAGTCGCACGGCATACCAGCGGTAATGACTCTTGGGCCAATTGAATATATGACTCTTTTTCGTAGCTGTATTCCTACTGGTACAATAGAAAGAATATACTAAGAATATATTGGTACTAGAATATAGTGTTCATTGACTGGTATTTTTTATTTAACGTTTAATAAAGAAAAATAATAATTTCATTTTATTTGTGTTCACTTATTTTTGACAAATGAAGTATAGGGAGCCATTTGGCATATATGAGATTCCTATAATTCACATATTTTTTTTTTTTAAATAAAATATCTTCCTGAACAATTTCTTAAATGTTCATTCACTGGTGCACAGTTACCCTACTTCAATAACACGCGTGTTATTATAATTTTTTTACTTCGATGAATATCAATGTATTCTTTTCAGTAGTATGAAATTTAGAAGCAAATCGTCATGTATTTGAATTGTCTATCATGAAATGATTGAAAATATTATTTGATTCAATACCGTATATTATTATTCGTAATATTTCTTTTTTCCCTTCAATCAGATATGTTGTTAAAAAAATTTGAGAAATGTGATTTATGATTTGAGAAATTGATTTATACTGGAATTGGTTTGAGGCCATATCTTATTTTTTTGAAAACAATGATGGTCAAGCTATTGGCTTATATGATTGGCGGAAATGAGTTTTGCTATTGAAATTCAATAGTATTAAATATTAAAATAAGTTCATATGATATTGGCACTATTCAGTAGTACATCTTATTGAATCCACATAATTTTTTTTGTTCCGACAGGATTTTTTTCTCAGTGTAGTTTGCATTATTTGGCAGCGTAATTTGCATTATTCGGGAGCATACAACTGCGCATGTAGCCATTTTCATAGCTACATGTTGCCGAATAATGCGAATTACGCCTCGTAAACGAAAAAATAGAACTTTTGGAGTATTGTCGATGTTTAAATTGTGATAATTTCGTTAAAATCATAGTACAACAACAAAATTGAACTTACTTGAACCCTATGCACTCGGTGCTATTTTAACTAGAAAATTAAACATTTCTTTCGACCTAGAATAATTTCATTCTATGGAATACGTAAATGGAAGTGGAACAGCCGCACGCAAGTAGCCAAAGAGCCGCATGTGGCTCGCGAGTTGTAGTTTACCGATCACTAAGTATTAAGGGATGTGAAACTATTTTGACAAAATTATAATTTTCAGAGCCACTGTGTATCTGCAATTTATAATTCGTACGCGGGACATTGTAAGCGGACAATTTGTTTCGTTTCATTTGGAATGCAGATAAAACGTCTCGAGGAAACGTGTCGAATTGGTGTTCTCTTTGAGAACGATTCACAGCGATCTAGGAAGGAGGCCTTTCGAATGATCGAGGCCGCATGACTAAACATATCAAACATGGATACGATATCTGTTCGTAAACCTCGCCGAGTGATAATAATGCACGTACAGTTGTGCGCGTAATTATTTATAGCGATGGTTTCCGAGTTGATCTCGTATGACGCGTCATTTCCATTCGCGGTGCTACTCTCGTACGCGTGGAGAGACCATTTACTTTAACAGTTTGCTGTTAACACTAAACCTACCGCCACCGGCCAAATGACTGATTTTAGATTTATTATTTTACAATTATTGAAATTCTAAGGGCGTTTTCGTGGGAATTGGTTTAATACATTTTTTTATTCCAGTATGTGTTATTATACAAAAATCACACAAGATATAAATAAATTTAATCTTGTTAGTTTTATAATACAATACACATCAGTTACTTCTGATAGTCGGTAGGTTTAGTGTTAAGGGGGAAGTCGGAAATCTGACTAGATTTTGGGTCGAAACATGGGTTCCGTTTTTTACCCTTATACGAGCATATTTTGAGCTGCACAAAGGTTCATTTAATAGAGGAAGGTTCATCGCACAGCGTTGTGGCCCATCATATCAGTCAAAAAAGTGACAGAAAAATACATTGGATTCTGCGGATGTTTTCTCGATTTTTTTTCTCCACTTTGGACACTCATATTATTAGATAAAAACATAATCTCGATGAATCATCAGCAAAGCGCTGTGTATTTAACCTTCCTCTTTAGAATGAGCCCCCACCCAGCCTAAAATCTTTTCGAATAAGCACAAAAACCGAAGCCCAGAAACCCATGTTTCGACCCAAAATCTGGGTCAGATTTTGTCCCTATATAGTTCCCTGCATTACACTTCCACCTGAAGTCTCGCGAAATTTCAAATAGAACCGAAACTTCGATGAGAAAATGAGAGTTTTCTTTGTTGTCGATTCGGCGAAAGGAAGGAAAACATTTTGACGCATCACGAGTGTTAATTAATTACGCTACGAGCGTAAATTTATGCGTACAAATAACGCGCACACTTGATAGAGTCAGAGACATTCGTGACACACTTGCGCGGGACACATGACACGCTCTCGAACATCTAATGGTCTTTACGATGGATAAACCACAAATGCATCATTGAATGCAATAGAATGCTCAAGAAAACCTAGAATGCTACGTCGAATAAACAAGAATTAACCCTTTGCACTCGTTTGTCGAGTGTGACTCGAAATTAGAGACAGAAAAATGTAAATGAAACGGGTTCTTATATCTATTTGGTTCTTCCATTATTTATTTAATTGTCTTATTTTTTAGTTAAAAACAAATATAAATTACAACAAAGTTTAACAGCTATATTTAATGTAATTAAGTCGAGGAACTGTCCTCCGAAGTAAAATTCAAATACAACACTTAAATTAGTAGGGAGTTGTTGAGAACAAAACTGAAAAATAATTCAGAGTGCAAAGGTTTAATGACATAAATAAAAGATATTCAGTTTTCTTTTCCGTACCTTGTTTCAGTATTTTAGAAATAAAATAATTCTACCACTCGATTTCGAAATCGTGATATTCATGTAAATAGTGTAAAAGCGCTGACAATTTCTTTTATGTTCACGTATGTATGCACTATATATGACGCTTTACAAAATAACAATGTATTATTTAACAATTGTAGGAAACACAAACGTATTAGAAATCTAATAAATTTGATAAAAATGCGATGTAACCCGCAATTTTGTTTTGATTTCGTCGATATGAAACATACAGTTTATAGACGTAATTAGAACGTGACCGAATCACGAGTGATCCAAAAGCAGCAGTTCATGCCATCCCTAGTACTTACATATAATGGTGACTCGAAAAAATCTATCGGAGTTGTGAAACCATGACAAATGCGTAGTAGAAAAGAGAAGGCAGAAAAATATGAATAGGCCTCTTTTCCCCTTCCAAAGCTTTGTATGTACATGTGCGGTAGCACAACGAAAACAACATTACGAAACTGAAGCGACAAACACATACTTTGAGCTGATAATCGATCATGACGCCAGGGCCGTGCGATAGATTTTCTCAGCCTGATGCAAGTCTTCGGAATGCCAGAAAAAAACCTTCGCTTCTGATTTAAAAAAAAATTGTCTTTTGTGATAATTGCAGCCTCAGCTTTTAGGAGCGGCCGTGCGATATATTACAAACAAAAATAATAACTTCGCACTGTCAGATCAAAAGTCTTTCCGAAAGCACTTAGGCAGATATAGATAGTTTAGGAAAGCATAAATGCCAAGACAGGGGAGTGGCACTAGCCCAGATTATAACATAGTTTAGGAGATGTGCAAAAAATCGGGGCTATAAACTATGCTCTCTCGAGCACATTAAAGATAGAGAGGAAAGGGCCAAGGTCCTAGACGTGCAGTTTTTTAGTGGATTGGGGAAACCGAAGACCTACTCCCTTCTGAGTAAATGTATTATTTCCGTACATCTTTATGAAAAAAAGATAGTTTAGAAAAGCATAGAAAAGCTTTGCGTAAAGATTTTTAATTATTGAAAGGTTTAAATCGTATTTTGATTTTGCTGCTTATGCCACCCCCTTACGCGTATCCCTTGATGCGGTCGCCTCTCTGTGTTATAGCACGGCATGGCCCTGTATTACGTGTATGCTACAATCTCGAATCCATGACTTCAATAATGAGAGCAAAAGAGGAGAGACAAACTAAGTTAGACGGATTATTATTATGAAATGGTGCGATAAATAGTCTGATGTTATACAAACGATGAGACCTCCTTACCCTTACCAATCATTTGAGCTGAACCGTCTCATTAGAATTCTCGAATTGTTCATAAGCCGATTGATTACATTACGCTCGTGGCAACGCAAGCTGTATCGCTTCCTAAGCCTGTAGCATTGGTTATACATGGCATGTTACGTCGTCTCTTAGTTACTGTTATTATTTCTATATACTACATGTATGTTACAGAATAGGGAGCGAAACGTATCTCATCCGCTACTCAAAGTTTGCAGAATTCATTGTAGCAGATCCAAGTTTATATTATCTATTATATTCTTTTAAATTCTTCGTAAGTTTTGTATGTCTAGGGTTGCCATATACAAAATCGCGAACACGGGACGAACGACATACAAGAACCCCGGACGTTTTCGTCTGAAACCCGAATACTTTTAACTACTTTTTAAGTTAGATATGTAACCATACAGAAAAATTCCGGCCGGGAAATTCGGTCAAGAAATATATGCATATTCATTACGATAAGTATTAGTCGATAGGAATCATGTTTTAATGAATTATAGTACTTTCTTCCCGACACCTCTTACGGTCCAAGAGTTATAGTAAAATGTCACCACAAAGATCCATCAATATAATTTTAATTTCGTCAATTTTGAAGTGTTCGCTTTTTTAGAAGCTGAACCGTAATTTCCGCACGTAATTCCCGTCATTTCCGCACGTTTTTACAAAGGTCTCTGCTATGAAAACATTGCATTTGTTTAAAATAATAGTGCGGGAAACATGGAAAAACCCGGACCCTTAAAGCAAACCCCCGGACGTCCCCAGACGCACTAACTAGTATGAAAACTCCGAGGAAAACCTGACGGATGGCCAACCTAATCGCAACAGAAAGTTTTGTCTGTTATGTTTTTTGTGAATCTTAATGGCAAAAACTTTTAATTTTCGAGTATTTTATTATGAATCTTCTACGAACATATTTGTGACGTTTTTCTGATTAAAATGAGACCAAACAAGGCACAATTCGAAGTATCTTTCGTTTGTTCATTTGACAATTCGGTAGAAACTCGATTATTATTCGAACTGATGTGATGGTACCCGAATTTTCCATTACCTAAAACGATTTACACTTTACACATAACATGATTCATAGCGCCGTCGCTAGATACAAAATTGTTCTATTATCCGAGAAGACATGCTTCACTGATTGGTGCGGATAATGGAGGTTCTACTGTATCATATAGTAAACAACTAAATATGATACAAATTGTCTCGTGTTTGGAATCACTTCGATTAAGAAAATGCCACTTTGTAGATATAAGTTTCATAAAAAAAATCATTAGAATCGATAAAGCCTTTGTCTGGATTAGTATTATCTCACCAATACGCTGATATTTTGTTTGCTCGTAAAGACAAAGACAAAAGCTTACTACTACAGTCCACACGACCGTGTCGATGAGACAGAACGTCGCTAGGCCCGTACCAAGTGATCCTCTCCCTGCCCATTCGGATCATTTTCAAGTAGCAAAATATGGAAGAACAAAATACTAATGTCAAGAATAGGTACTTACAAATTTTTCAGAATCTTCTGTTCCTCCGTTGGGTCAACAGGACACTGTCATTTGCGCGATTACGTCAATAAGTGTGAAGCACAAAACACAACACATATTCCAAAATCGTGACAGCGCGAACGCGAAGAAATTACTCCGACCGTGGTCAAAATAGTACTGCGGTTGTCACCTCGTGGAAATTAAGTGGGGAAATGTTGCGTTTGTTAATTGGTCGGGGGTGTGTCGCAAGGGCTCTAGGTTGAGAAGTGGGGAAACTGTCAAAGCAATCCCTTTTGGCATTGTTTACGGTCACCAATGACGTGATTTATAAGGGTAGTCCGCTCATTGCTTCGATGGGTCTGTCGCGCGTGTTGTCCATCTGTCGGGGTTAAAGATTCGCATGCGTTTCTTTTGTTGCCATAACGTCCTTTATAGGTATACCTGCTATAACGTCCTTTACAGGTATACCGACTAATCCGCTGGAGGAACGGTGAGATACGGTAACATTTTATAATACAGGAGTAATATTCTTATAACAATGAATATAAGGTATTCTTTCACATTTTGCAACTTCAAAATGATCCGAATGGGCAGGGAAACTATGACGTCTACGGGCCCAGCGACGTATGTCCCTTTAAATTTCGTTTGCTCGAGGCACGCACACGATTATGTTTTGTCTCATCGACACGGTTGGGTGGACTGTAGTATGTAGTAGGCTTTTGTCTATACGTATAACTCCACACAATCAAACTTTGCAATAACTTTAACAGCAATTCTCAATAACTATTTGTTTGCGACATGTCGCTTCTTTCAAACTGTTTCTCTTCTGGATGAGTGGAAGGTGTTGATGTAAAAAGCAACTTCACCAACAATTTTGCGACAAGTTTCTCTTACAAATGTCCACCGATCCAGAGGTGTAGATTCACCCCTACGACGGATGATCATTACTTTTTATACACCCTTATAATCAACAATTTGTAACATTTCCGTATAAAATCATTAATAGATTGGCAGCTGTTATTTGCAATTATACAGAGAATTAGATAATAACCGAGAAAGATATTGCAGGTCCAGTGTACAGTAAGTGTGAAAAATGCAAATAAAACTGAAAAGAAAATGGGTGATGATGCACGTTTATAACCTTCCGAATATAAATAGACTCTAAATAAGACCTTTTAATTTCCAATTTGTTTGAAAAACATAAGTTTAATCAAATACGAAAATGTGAAATAGGCTTGATACGACTCCTTTCTCTTTGACGTAGAACAATGATAAAAATAAATAGTATCCTCGGTCAGGGCCGGTGAGTGTAAATGACCACAATGCTCGATCATCGACTGGATCACGTGTTAACTTCCATTATACGAACAACGTGTTTCCACCGTCACCTTTCTTTTTTCGTTGAAGAGAAGGTTGTTTCAAAAATACTTTTAAAACTATAACTACGGCAGAACTCTTTTCAAAATACGCAACTCGTAAACAATATGATAACGAGTCGGGCGATAAATGAAGAAGGAAATGTAGACACTGCAAACATTGAATAAAACATATCCGCAGTTTTATTAATCTACTATAAAGCATTGATTCTTTATGAATTGGTTTGGAAAATATGAGTTGATCGTAAACGAATTTATACAAAATAATATTAGGACCTTGAATAAGTTCTCGCTGTTTCTTCAAAGATGGTAGTAGCAGTACCCCGTTCGTGGAATGTCGAATGGTAACACACATGCCAGGCAGTAGTGTATCTAACCTTAAATTTCAGTGTATGGTAGTTCACTTTAGTGTAAACAAAGTAATTTTTTCTTAGTTCTGAAAATGTCTACTTTTGTGCCGAATAAAGTGTATTTGCGGGGAATTTTATTGCACTATTTTATTCAAAAGAAATCTGCAGCTGAAGCACATAGAATTCTTGTTGAGACTTATGGTGACAATGCTTTGTCGGATACGACATGCAGAGACTGGTTTCGACGCTTCAAAAATCATGAATTTGAACTTGAGGATAAAGAACGTTCTGGCGCACCGAAAAAATTTGAAGACGAAAAGTTGGAGGAATTACTCGAATATACTATACTATATATATTATACTTTGAATGAAATGTTTTTGTTCCTTATAATTTAAATAAATCTTTTATTTTGTAAAAGAAACAGCGAGAACTTATTCAAGGTCCTAATATAATAATTCGTCAAAACGGGATAAACAAGTTCTTAAACGAGCATTTAGTTTGTCTAATATTATTTTCATTGTTATTGCAGCAATTATAATGTGAAACATATAGCATCTCGTAGAAATCTCAGTTAGTACGACCTTTTCGATCCGAAAATTATATCTAATTTTAGCCTGCCAATTCGGAATTCTATATTTTCGTACTTCGCAGAAGTGGCCATTTTCGCCGAAATGCTTAAACTGAATTAAAAAACTAGAATTACGATTTAGTTACATCTGCGAACACAACTTATTTTTCTCGTTTACGAACATTAAGCTTAATACGCGACTCAAATCACATTATAATAAACTGAACATGAATAATTATTATATACAATGGATGAACAAAGTATTCGTACATCTTTTAAAAAACGAATAACTTTTTCAAAATTGGACCCAACAGCTTTAGATTTTTTTTGAGACATTGGAAGGATTAGTTTATTCGCAATTGTGACCAATAACAATTTTTAAAAAATGATTTACACATTAGCAAGTAAACCAAACCTTCTAACGTCTAAAAAAATAAAAATGGAAGCCATTTGGTTGTGCGAATACTTTTTACTAACTCTTTAAATTCTCATTTTCATAAGTCATAAGCTATTCCATAAAAATCAGAATGAGAATAATACATTTTCTGTCGACATCGAAAAGATTCTCTGCCATAAAAACAAAATTCACGCGTTTCCTTGTACTTCACCAATTTGTATACGTCATTATAGCATAAAGAGACCCGCGATCGGTCTAATCATTGATTATTCACAATCATTTGTATACTATACTCTATACTACACGATCGAAGAATTGAAATCTCGTCACCGTTATGTAGCGAGCTGATTTTTCAATCGCACGATGTCGATGGCAATGGTAATATGAATAGCAGCGATACTCTTTGCGTATAGATTATACATAGATACTACGCGAAATCAGATATCTCATTATTTTTCACTTGAAATCTCGCCGGCCTTCAACTTTTTGTGATGCAAATCACTCGTGATTGACATATCTCGTTCTAGAGATAGAAGTTCGTCATACGTATTCAAATTTTTTATTGCTACCGAGTCTTCAAGTGTGTTACACGCTTAGAACATTGATGAGAAAATCTGATAAAATTCAGATCATTATTAAAAGCAGTGTTCGCGTAATCTTTAGAAAATATGTTAGGTATATGCAAAAGTATTTTTCAATTGTTCATGAACAATGACTCTGGACTGCTGATCTTTATGCAGAATAAAAATTTTATAAGTAAATTATAAGTAGACAGCGGATTTTATGCATTTATGACAAAGATGAGTAGGTGTAATATAAAACAGTAAGGACATTAGAGAAATTTAAAAACACTGTTATGTTATTTTCAGCCTGTTATATATATATAAACATATTAAGAATGAAAATAAATTTCTATTTCACTCCAGTTTGTTTTATTGAGGCAGAACATTTTTATTTTGCATAAAAATCCGCTGTCTAATTATGAGATACTGAAATTAAATTAAAAAAAAAAATGATTTTCTAGGTTGAATACTTTTAATAAATTGAATATATGTGGAGTAACAGTATTTAGGAGAATTTATATAGATAAAAGAAAATATTAAGACTCTTGCATACACCTAACATAAAGCTGCACGTTATAAGAATATGCAGTATAAACATCACTTTGTCTTGTTACGTATTTTGCACAGTTGTTTACTAGTAAAATTCGACAATTTTTCAAAAAATTATTTTTACACTACAATTGTAACTACGTATACGAAAATACAGGAACCTATAATTTATTAAGAATTTGTTTGAATGAAATGAAAAAAAATGCAATTTAATAAATGTAGACAGCGCGTTACAATATATGTACATGATTTTCAGGAAACACTAATCATTGTCAGTAGACCGCGGATCTTCAGGCAATTATAAATTTTTAAAATTTTCAAAAAATGCTAGAATATAAAAAATGTCAGAATTTAATACGATTTTAATCTACATATTTCAGATCTAAAAATGCTACTATGTACCATGGAAAATAAGATTCTGTCTTATTCCACTTTCTTCAAAGTCTACAAAAATTGAAAATGGCATAAATATCCGCAGTCTAATTATCAGTAATATTTTCATCGAACATATAAGCTGCGTATTGAGGAGCATGATTGAAAAATACATTCATAAATTTTAATAGAACGTACTGTACTTAAATCGCATTTAATTTATTCGCGTGTAAAAGTATGTATTTCTTAGATTAATACTTGATCACATTGATCATACAATATCATGTCCGTTTAAAAATACTTCAAAAATATTTTCAAAATACTGAAATTACGTAAAGTCGTAGAACAATCTCATTGATATCAAGTCAAATGGAACACACGAGAATAGTGAATATATTTTTAGCCATATTTCGTGGAAATAGAAATTTGCCGAGTGTGAAATGATCTAACAAAGCAACTAGACTTGACAACCACTGCGCTGACAGATGGATCCGAGCAAATAAAGATCTCTTAGAATTAGGGTTGGAATGATGTCACTCGAGGTGTTACACTTATGCCTACACTTGTGCTTTTTGCAGTTCAAACTTTTGCCTATTTTAAATTGTTTAATACTAACCGTATACCCAGCACAAGATACTGGTATACATATACGTTGTTTTATAAAAATTACAAGCCAGAATTTATTTGGACTTCACGAATATTTTAGTACAATATGTACTTAAATAAAGAAATTCATTTAATAATTTCTAATGGAAACATTATCTTTGTAATTTCAATAATTACATTATAGTCATGCTATGGTTAGTGTCAATAACAGAGAATTTGATTTTATGCATTTATGACAAAAATGAGTAGGTGTAATTTTAAAAAATGTAATAACTAGACTGCGGATCTTTATGCATTTATGAAGAAATCGGTTGGGTGAAATATAAAACAGTAAAAGATTTAGAAAATTCAATAATGTTGCAATGTTACTTTGAACGTAACAAAGTCGTTATGGAATAAAATAAATTTTTATGTTATGCCTGCTTCCCACAATCAATGCAAAACATTTTTATTTTGCATAAAGATCCGCTGTCTAATAAATAATGAATCTAGATGAATTCTAATCGAAGCTGCGATTCCATTAGATTTCTAATTCTTGCAATTGCGAAACCAACGTTTATTGTACAGCGTGACTCACGCAATTGGGACGGGTTATCTCTGAGGCTTGATTTGTGCTAGAAAAGACTTGCAGAGGATAAAGTTGAATGGTCTAGTCTAGGAAGGTGAATTTCATTGCACTTTACTGTTTTTCAGAAGTGCGTCAGTTCACTTGAAAATTGTATATGTATTTTTTGAAACGTGTCATTGTAGAACGTCGCTTGTAGGAAGGCATTGAAATATCGAACCGAAACGGTCATCAATTTGTCATATATTCAAATTCTAGATAATATTTAGCAGACAATTAACCTAACACAGACCTAAAAAACATGACAAAGTATTATACGGTGTGCGTCATGCGAAAACGCAAAGCAATGCTTACGAATATTAATTCGCTATTTTTAGCAGAATTTTATTACAAATATTATCCCTTTTCAACTCAGTGCTATTTTAACTGAATTTTAAATAATTTTTAAAGTAAATGATTAGATACCAACATATTGAATCATGTAAACAATATTTTGAATAATGATACAGCAATTTTTAGTGGTGACCCTTCCTGAGTCACCAGTGTGTGTGTTCGCGGTTATAGTCATTAAAATTATTTTGTCTTTAATAATTCCTTAACAGGAATATTTATATTTATCCTATGTCTACATTAAGCTTAATGCATCAATATTGATGAGATCAATATATATCGGTATCTAATAAATTATTAAACATTCAGGTATCGTATGAGGTATTATACCAATTTCGTATCCATAAAATTTCAAAAATCATAGGGAATGGAAATATTCTAGGTCGGAAGAAATGTTTAATTTTCAAGTTAAAAACGGATAGACTTTTTAAAAAAAATTTTTGTTGAATAATGCATTGTCATCCAGTTCTGAGCTATGTTTAAAATTTCAAGCCTCTAGCTCATCAGGAAGTTAGTTTAAAATCAATTGCAAAATTTGCCACCGAAGAAACAAACAAACAAGAAAGCGAGCTAATAAAAACGTGGTAAAATAGCTCCGAGTCGAAGGGATAAAATAAATGAATAACATTCAAAAAAGTTTGAAATGGGCACCATGAGACTGACAATGAGTCGATATTGCACGAAGTCAAATACCGAATTTGAAAGAATCAAACCCATCATAAACGCATAAAGTCCGTAATGGTTTCATGGTTATTGCTTAAGCCTCGAACGTCGGAAGTAGGGTCCCTTCTGACCCAGAGAGTTATAAACGTTCCATTCAAATTCTAGTTTCCCCAGCAATCATTTGAAATAATTACATATTGAGTACCTACAGGTAGAAGATTAGCGTTGATATATAAAAGAACTTGCTACGATGTCAAGGGACCTAATTATGACCGGCATTTCGATCGCCGAAACCTTCCACCATTCACGGGTCAACAGGCTCCGTGCCGTTTTTGCTCGACAACAAAGCAAACTTTCGTGCTTTGTTGTATACTGGATCTTTTATAATGTCTCGTTCTTTTGGTGGAAATATATTCTACAGTGTTAAACTTGTTGTAAAATATTTCAGTGTGTACCACCAGTGGTACAGAGCCTGAATTGATAGTTTAACGTGTTAATCCTTTCGTTACCACGGACGAGATATCTCGCGTATGTTTTATAGGGCATCTCATATTAGAGAATCTGGTGGATCTTATATTATGGACTTCATCTGACAGTTTAAGATGCAAACTCAAATTTATTGTTAGTACAAAGCATAGAATTTATTAGTAACACAATATAATCCTTTTACAAGGATTCTTTTTACAAATAGTATATAAAATAATACAACGATGATTCAGATGATGATCTGACGAGTCAGATGAAGTCCGTAATAGATTTTCCAATATAGGTTTTGCACAGGTCAGATTCAACCTTGTGCAGATCAATTTCACCTTTTTGCAAATCAAATTCAACCTTTTGCAAATCAATTTCACCCATTAAGAATATTAAAAATTAATTATTTATTCATTTAGATCCATTTCTAAGAAGCTGAAATTGATTTGCAACTTGCAGTGCAAAACTTGTATACGATACCCTAAAAAGATATGGAGATATCTCGTCCATAGCACGACCCAAACAGAAATTGCAACGCGAAATATGTATCTCGTTCATAACGTCGTACACGCTACATAGTGGTAGCGAGATATCTCGTCCGTGGTAACGAAAGGGTTAACACGTTGAACTATCCATTCAGGCCGCGAGTACCCTTGGTGGTACACCCTGACATATTTTATAACAAATTTAACACTGTAGAATATATTTCCACTAAAGAACGAGGTATTATAAAAGGTGCAGTATAGACGATGCACATTATTTTATTTAGATGTCGAGCAAAAACGATTCGGCACCACGAAACGTGTTAACCCGCGGATGGTGGACCCTTTCAGCGGTCCTATGCCGGTCGTAACTAGCTCCATTAAAATCGTAGCAATTTTCTTTTAGATATCAACGTTAATCTTCTACCTGTAGGTAGGCTACCACATAGTGGTAGCGAGATATTTCGTCCGTGGTAACGAAAGGGTTAAAGAAGAACCGTTCAAGAAGGTATCAAAGAATTGCCAAAGATTCGATCCAGACCTACCTCAACTTTTCCACGTGCGAGCATTCTCAGCTCATCTCTCCTCCGAGTTCCGAGACGCGTTATTCCTCCTTTTCCCCGTTCCTCTCTTTTCACATGGGATCTAACACGTCGATCGTTCCGCGAGTTTACCGACACTTGTTATTAAAGATTCGTAAACACATTCTAATTACCAGACGCGGTACAAAGTGTCAACAATGAACAACGTTTCGAGGACACACACACACACACACACACACAGGTCGAGTTGTACAAAACGTAAACAATAATCCTGGAAAACTCGATCGGCGATCACTCGATGATCATCTCCTTGTATCGGGCAGCCAAACGGGGAGGAGCTTCTTTCGGCTTTTTGTCTTTTTTCAGGGAGCCTAAATTCTATTAAGCGGCGTGTCTTCGGAACGAATCATCGCGGTGCGGTGCGGCGGCGGCAGCGGCGAGTGAATCAATTTCGTTCTATTATTACGATCGGCTGACGAGATGTAATGGCAAAAGAAGGGAATGAGTCACTTGCCGGCCTGTGACACACATATGCGGACACAACTGCGGTCTCGTATGTACGTGTAGCAATGGCCTAGCGTACTTACTCGGGACCGGAGCCCGACGACGACGACGACGACGACGCGACGTGCTAGCTTCGGCCGCGGACACTCGATGAAGGGAATCATCGTTCTGCCACGCGAGCCGCCAGCCGCTGCCTCTCTCGGTTCAAGTCTCCTTCGTTACTCCTCGCTCGACCGAACGATGCAAATCACGTTCCGGATAAACATTAGTAACGCGTACGCACACAGAAAATCGCTTTTCTCCGCATTTTCACTGTAAACCATTGCGTAACGCGTTCTACTGACTCTAGCGGTAAGATTGCCTCGCACGCGCTGCAGCTGCAGAAAAAATTTTAACGTTAACCCCTTGCCGTATACTTTTTCTTTTACAGTTACAGTGATTAGAACCGTCTTTATCTCGAAAAAT
This sequence comes from Lasioglossum oenotherae, assembly GCA_028455765.1. Taxonomy (NCBI): domain Eukaryota; kingdom Metazoa; phylum Arthropoda; class Insecta; order Hymenoptera; family Halictidae; genus Lasioglossum; species Lasioglossum oenotherae. The sequence goes on along the minus strand of CM052295.1, from coordinate 4,888,905 downwards.
GTCGTAGAAGAGAAGAAAAAAATTTCTATTTTTTGTATGACCACGTTTATTTGAATGCTTAAGAGATGAAATCAATGTTTATTCTACTCCTGCTTCCCACAATCAATCCAGAACATTTTTATTTTGCACCGATCTTTCGAAGCTTGCTGTACAATTTTACGTTGCCATTTTGCCGAGCACTGATTGAAATGTGTGCCACTGTCATTTGAAATGCAAATTGAAATCGTCGTAATACAATATCGTAATCGTCATCGTTGCAAGTTGAACGACAACTGCGAGCTTCGGAGAGAGATATGAAAACTTGTTGCAAAATAAACACATACCTACGACGATGTTTGCGAGGAAGATGTCGAGAAGTGATAGGGCGAAGAGGGGGCAATAGCTGTTTCTGAACAATTAATCATTCGCATGCTAAAACCGTATACTTTAATTACACATACCATTATAAATTTACATACTGAACACATCCACATGAAGTACAAGTTCGTATATTATACGTCTTCCACGTGGTATACTTGGGGTTATTCTAACTGCTGACGGCTCACTTTTCATCCAACGCTCAATAAAACGACACCTAAACCGTATATCAAATTTTACGGGATAATTATGAAGACAGATGGATCCAAATCTATGATAGAAATTTTGCTAACGTCTTTAACCCTTTGCACTCGGAGATATTTAACTCGAAAATTAAACATTTCTTCCGACTAAGGATAATTCTATTTTGTATACATATATTTTTTTCATTTTATGGATATGAAAAATTGATTTAATACCTCATACAATACTTAAATGTTTAGTAATTGGTTAGGTACCGATATATTTAATAATGTAAACAATATTTTGAATAATAGTACAGCAATTTTTAATGGTTTCCAAGGGTTAAAGTAATTTCAATTTGTAGTATTTTCGAGATAAAATGCACACACAGAGTGATTCAGCTAAGTGTGCCACCTAAATTACTTCTAAATTATTATGGTATATGAAAAAAAGGGTTGAAACGAAAATTGTATGGTTTTAATAGCAGCATACCATGTAATAATTACTTTTTTGTGTTCTGCTTTTTTAACGAGATATAAAGGTCATCTCGAGTTCTCTTTTATTACAAATTGTAAATTTCAATCTAAGCGAATCTTTATGCAATTATGGCCTTCAAAAATGTTGAAAAAATGCTGGGATATAAAATATGACAGAATTTAGTACAATTTTAATTTATTTCAGATCTAAACAGGTTACTACTACGGAAGATAAGATTCTATTTGATTCGAGTTTCTGAAAATTCGCCTACAAAAATTGCAAATTGCATAAACATCCACAGTCCAGTTATGAAACAATAAATTATTTACTTTAAAATTCTGTTCGAGTCTAATCGCAACATAGTTCGAATGAAGTGCTGAAACATTAACTGACAATGAGTTGCACTGTCTGGCAACGTTGTTCTGAGAAGATTGCGTTTATAGTTACAGGTGGTGTTATCAAGAGTGTGAGAGACACTCGATTTCAAGGCCTGCAACACTGTCAATTTTTCAAATGTATTTACACACAGTCCATCGAGACTTCATTTCGAAGATTCATTTGATTGGCAAGACAGTAATTTCGGTATTTTTTAAAAGTGAAGTACAATCCAATTTATTTATTCAAGCAATGAACTTCCACTAATGATGATGACCTGAAATCGCACTTGGATCAGTTCCTGGCCAACAAACAACAAAAATATATTTTGTGAGAGCAGAATTGTGAAGCTACCAGGAAGATGGCAAAAGATCATCGAGCAAAAAAATTAGGTTTTATTGCACCTTAAAAAATATCAAAATTACTTTCTTGTCAACCCAATAAAACTGCGAGAAAATACAGGATAGATTTTTACTTCCTCACGAACTATTACGATTTTTTAAATAGATTCCTTTCTTGTTTATGTGACAAACATTACCAAATAAAATGTTGTATCGGGAAGCAAGTCCAAAGCAATTATGTATTATGAAAATTCTGATTTGTGTTCTATCGTTTTAAAAATGCGATAAAAATGTGTAAGGAATTTGACGATATGGCCGATGGCGGAATGGCTGGGACTCGTCTAGTGACTCTGGTCGTGAAGATTGTCGACTCATTGTGTCGCATGAATATTCATTGTCATTGTGTTGATATTGTTTCTGTTACTTAATCGAAGTCAATCACAATGTACGGTTACTTTTCGATACACGAGATCGATGCTCGCATTATTATTTCAAATCGTGCGTACACACGATTATACAGTGACTCCCATTAATATTCGGACGCTCTCAAGAAAACGATAACGTTCTTAACACTAGGTTTACGGAGGTCTAGAAATAACTATTTCACATTATTTTATAAGCATGTCAAGAATGCGTCCATTCAAATTTTTGGCCATTTTTCCAATAGTATATACCCTAAGAAATAAATTTGGTAAATAATTCTTCAGGGAACCATCTTTACAATCTTAACCCTCGCAAGGTAAGGTCTAATAATTAATAACACATAAGTAGTAAGGTGGGGTTTCTTAGACCCCGACAAATGAATTTCATAAATAGCCTTGTTTTTAATTTTGGGATAAAGAATAACGCAGGATAAAAAGTAAACGAACAGATTTAATTTTCTTCATATAAAAATTCTTTTCAAAAATCTGAAGCTGGATAAGAATATAGAACCCGTCATTTTGACGGGTCCCGTAAACCTAGTGTTGATAGTGGACTATACGATTTTGACTTTTTTGGGAAGCTAGAGCAATTAGCTTACTACAGGATGTGAAAAGAAATTTTTTCAAAAATTGCAATTGGTCGGAATTGTAGAGAAAATACTAAAAGTTGCATTTTACAATTTTTTTATATGAGTCTATATTGAAAATTTAAACAATATGTTTCGTAGATTTGTGTCAATTATATGCAATGTGAAAGTTTCGTCGAAGACGGCTGATGCGGGAAAAAAACGTCAGGCATTGAAATATATGTATAAGAATCCTTAGATTGATTGCAGTTAGAGACCGAAAATCCGCCATTTTTACCATCAAGCTGGACGTTTGTTACATCAAGACACAAAAATTGTAAAATTTTTATAATGACACAATGATTAAATAGATTCAAAGAGTTTTTAACTTGCTTTCTGTGGCGGCGATTTACATTTACGATGATGCAACTACATTTCTTTGCGATTCGTTGGACAATCGTTTAACACTCATTTGCGACTGTAGGCATAAGTACTGGATGACCTTGTGGTTGTTTACCGAAACAACTCATGATATTCATGTAACTACTTATATTTTTAACATATGATATATCTTTCTTTTCTACACATGAAACTTCAATATTGTATGCATGACATTACAATTAAATAGACTAATTCTGATTGGAAGATTTTTGTTATATATCATTTAACGATTCGGCTACAACTAGGATCGAAGAATACTTGTCTGTTGAAACATTTTAAGCATACGAAACATATTTCAAACTTAATAAATTTCGCTTTGTCAAGTGAAATTTTTCTTTATCTTCGTAAAATACACCCGTCTTATCAAATATTGTGGTTTCGTAGCCGAAACGAGACGATACAGAAAACCTGATAAGATTCCAAAATTGTTATCATTAGACGATGGCTCAATTCTGTTATACCGACGCGACGCGGCGGATACACAGAGCCCATTTCTGTTTTCTGTCACCAGATGGGAGGAATGAAAATGGAACTCTAAACGGTACATATTTCAAAAAATTAGATTCTGCATTTTAATATAAATTAATTTAGCGTGCTTAATTAATATTTTATTCTGGCACAATTGTCTTCTTAGAAAGACAATTATAATTTACCTTCATGTTTACGTACCCATTTATATTACATTATCACTAACTAATAATTTCGATGTGATCTACTACCCCTGACAAAAGTTACTCGATCAAATAAATCGAGTGTCTATGACTGTAATTATTCATATTTTCAATGGGGGAAATGTTCCGATTAACGACGAAAGTAAATGTAGTGACTAGACAGCGGATTTTATGCATGTATGATTTATGACAAAGATGAGTAGGTGTAAAAAACATTAAAAACATTAGACGAATTTAAAAATGATGTTATATAATTTTCAACCTATTAAACATATTAAGTGATTAACAATATAAAAATGAACACATTTAAATTCTTTTTCATAATATGTACATATACAGAATGAACAAATTAAACACATTGAACAAAGAGTATATCACTCTCAAGCATTCAGAATATTTTTATGGTAATGTCTACATATTATGTCATCTTCACCTTTTGAAATATTAAAAAGTGCTTTATTCCGCCATTTTAATTTCTTTATAATTTTCTCATTGAAGTTTAGTTGAAAACCACATATATCATCATTTCATTAATATTTTTCTAAAATATCATTGCCTCTTATAATATATTTATATAATATACAATGAAGTACTACTATTCGTATTTAATATATGCCCAAAACATTCTCGAAACAATTACATTCACGATCTTTGTGCGAAATGAACATTTTTTATCTGAATTGTAACGAATTCGTGCAAAGTAGAAATTTATTTTCTTTCTAATGTTTTTATTCTTTTGTGTTTCTTCTACTTATAACTTATCATAAATGTATAAAACCCTATAGAACGTGGTAATTTTCATTTATTATTAATGATGAAGTGTTTGCTATTGTGTTTGATATTGTGTTGCTTGCGGGAACCGATTGTGGACACCATCCGGCTCGAGATTTCGCCGGATGTGGTCATCGGATAATTCGAACCCTTAAGTCTCGTTCACATTAATTAACTTATTTAAATTGAGTGGTACACTCGTGTGATTATATCGAACGAGTACTTTTATTTTTGACTTCGACATTTTTTCTGTAATTTGATCAGTTCAAATTGCATATCTTCGGAAACGCTTTATATCCGTTTTCTTGTTATGCACTACTGTGTACCAACTCTACTCTAATTACAGCGATGATGAAATGTGTTTTGCCACTGATTCTTGCAGTTAAATAAGTTCTCTTTCTACACGATGTATACGTGCTGTGCAAAAAGAAATGCCATGGAAAGATTCACATAAAAATTGATCTGCAATCTGGAGTCACTAAAAACATTTTATATAACAAATGCATAAAAGAAGCGTTAACATGACAAAAAAAAAGTGAAGGAAAAATTTCTGAGAAAAAATGAATATTTCATTCATCTCCGTATTTTGTTATACATGGTATAAAGTATGTATTTGTTTGATTATTTCCGAAACTTGTAAATCGTGCGAATAAGATACGTAAATTCGAATGAAATGAAGTTTAGAAAAAATCATGTTACTGTAAATAAACGTGAAAGAATGCCATGTAAAAAAACCAGTGGAATTTCGACAGCCGGCCAGTTTTATTAGTCAGTTTAGTTTCTTAACCAGATGACCCCCAATACAAAACTGAAAAGTGGAAAAGAAGAAAAAAACACGTGCGGGGAGAGGTCTATGTCTAGATTGACAACCTTTTTCCACTTCAGAGCTTGCCCTGCTATAAATCTTGTGCTCAAGTGGCCGAAAATCTAGCGTTGAAAACCGTTTAGCCCTGATTGCCTCTTCCACGATTCTCATATTCGCTCTGAGCATAAAGTCTGTTTAAAAAGTTTCGGTGGAACTCTTTAGAACAGAATAACATTTTCAAAAATAATTCCAAATCGTTTGATTTTTTGGGATTTAAAATATAGACACGATACTAAAATAAATGATTGTTAATACAAAGAAGTTAGAAATTACTATTAGAATCTTAAAAAAATGAAATTTGAAAAAGAGTCGCTTTTTACAACTATTTGTAAAAGCATCCTTTTAATTGTCAACCGTTCATAATTTCTAGCAACGTTATCTAATTTCGATGAAATTTTCTGCATACACTTGTATATTAATTGTACAATTGTTAGTGTATACAACCTGCCATTAATTTACGAAACGTATTTTTTTCATTTCCATTACAAGCTCAGAGAAAATCAATACTTCTTTCGTTATTTCTGCGAATTAAGTTTCCTCAAAATGTTTCTTACACATCACACAATAAACTGATCTTCCCAAGTTCTTGTAAACTTTCAAGTTACATACTCTGTTGATTTTTTAAAAAGTTACTCTATTTTAAAGGTTAAATACGTCTTTGATTGTCTGTAGACTCAACATACATACAATTTTCACACTGATATCTATGCAGACAAACTTTTCTGTAAAGCTATCAGAAAATTGAAATAACAAAATACGTGAAATTTTAGATCCTATACTATGTATGCTGTAAACGCATACACACATACATTTCGCAGTCACATGGACCTGAAGAAGTATGCAAAAACAGTTAGGCCAGAAGGAGTCAAGTCAATGGGAATCACGCTGTTTTGTCCAGCGTCCAGGGAAATCCTAAACGACCGGACTACGAACATAAGTCATAAACCATTCGGTTTTTCACCGAATGTCCCTGTCATAAAAAGACCCGCTGCCACCATTTGGCTGATTTCACTGCTTTCACGTGGTCAACAACAGTTTTCATGGACGTGTTAACGAGTGTACCGATGGTCGTCTTGCCCTCGCCTAAACGCCAGATGTCTCGGACAATAAAGCCTACAAATTCGAATCCCTTTACCTAGGGGTAAATATACACCTCCGGATCGTTGGAAATTTGTAAGATAAACTTGCCGCAAAATTGTTTATAACAAAGAAAATTGTTGTTGAAGTTTGTTTTTACATCATACTCATAGAGAAGACAAAAAGTTTGAAAGGAGCCACATGTCGCAAACAAATAGTTATTGAGATATAAGCTGTTAAATTTCTTGCATTGTAGATCATCAGGTGTAGATTCACCCATAGAACGGATGACGGATAGAAAAACGGATAGAACGGATAGAAAATCATTAATAAAATGGCAGCTGTTATTTGCAATTATACAGAGGATTAGATAACAACGCCGAGAAAGAAATTGCAGTTCCAGTGTACAGTAAGTACAAAATGCAAATAAAACTGAAACGAAAACGGGTGATGATGCACGTTTAAAACCTTTCTAATAAAAATAGACTCTAAGTAAAACCTTGTAATTTCCAATTCGTTTGAAAAATATAAGTTTAATCAAATACGAAAATGTGAAATAGGCTTGATACGACTCCTTTCTCTTTGACGTAGAACAATGATAAAAATAAATAGTATCCTCGGTCAGGGCCGGTGAGTGTAAATGATCACAATGCTCGATCATTGGCTGGATCACGAGTTAACTTCCACTATACGAACTTTCAAACTTTTTCTCTTCTGGATGAGTGGAAGGTGTTGATGTAAAAAACAACTTTACCAACAATTTTCTTTGTCATAAACAATTTTGTGGCAAGTTTCTCTTACAAATCTCCACCGATCCAGAGGTGTAGATTCACCCCTAGAACGGATAACCTTTTATACACCCCGTACAATGACTCCCACTAACATTCGGACATTCTTGAAACGACGATAACCTTTTTAATATCGGACCATACGATTTGAACTTTTTTCAGAAGTAAACACAATTGGTTTGCTACACAACTTGAACAAAATTTTTAAGAAAAATTGCAAGCTGTCGGAATTGCAGAGAAAATTCTAAAAGTTGTATTTCGCAACTTTTTTATGTAGGCTTGTATGGAAAATTTAGAAAATACGTTTCGTAGATGTGTAGCGATTAAACATATTCTGAAAATTTTCAGCCTCTTTTTCGGCCTCTAACTGCAATCGATCTAACGATTCTTACATCTTTTAATTTCTGTCGATTTTCCCTGCATCAAAACTTTCACAGTACAAATGACACAGATCTACAAATGTATTTCTTAAATTTTCAATATAAGTCCACACAAAAAAGTTGTAGAATGTAACTTTTAGTATTTTCTATATAATTCCGACCAATTGCAATTGTTGAAAACATTTCTTTTCACAACATGTCGTAAACTAATAGCTCTGCTGCTCGAAATAGTTCAAATCGTATAGTCCAATATTTAAAAAGTTATCGGTTTCTTGAGAGCGTCCGAATATTAATGGGAGTTACAGTACATAGAACGTTTGCGTATTGAGTATTTGAGTCTTACGTTTCCCTCGCAGTAATAATGACACAGTATGTACACGTGTGTCTAAATTTAATTTAAAATATTCTTAATAGGTGCAAAATTTGCAAAAAAGTTGAATTTGACTTGCAAAAGGGTGAAATTGATTTGATACCTTTTCGGTTAAAGACTAAATTTTGATATTACTCAACTCACGAGATAATAATGATACGAAGTCGGTAACGTAAACGCTACGAGATCCAATTATTCCCATGGCACTCGACACGCAGCGAACATGATACGTAAGATTACATTAGAAGTCACGAATAGATGATAAAAAAAAGAGCGCGCACTAGTATGAGCTATATATCACACGATACTTTCGGCAATCCGATGGTTCATCGGGCGAATCGATTATTTTCAAAATTTTATCGGACTGTGTATGCTGTATTTCATTTCCTCTTTCCCTTGTCGTCTGTGACAATGTTGTATGCTTGCAAGTATACATGTATTGGCTATCTACACATCGGACTATCATTATCTCGTCACAATGCACGTGCACATCCCTGAGATGAATTATGCGACTCAAATCGAATAATTTGATAACGGAAATGCGATCATGAGTTCCACTATTGACGATTTTTATAAAGCGTTATCGTTCTAGGTCGCTCTATCGTTTGTTGGATTTGTTTGTATGTAGTTTGTTGGATAAATTATGTATAATAGTATACCATCTATTTTAGATTGAAAGATGTAAAAAATTATCATTTTCCGTGAACATAGTCGTACAAAATAAAACAGTTGGAACAACAAAATGTACACATTTTGTACTACCAAAGTCTGTCTATACTGTACATTAATTTAAATACCTGATAATGCAAGAGTGTTGTTCAATACGTATTATTTTTTCGTGCTATTGTGCAGAAAGAAATTTAATAATCTTAAAAATACTTGCAAACGAAATTGCAAACACATCATTGTATTATTTTGAGGTGATTATTATATTAGCGTATATTAGAACAACAACTGTTATTATTGTATATACGAATGCACGAATATGCTCAAGTTTCTCCAGGTAAAAAATTCTTTTCAATTAAAAATTATGCTGTTGCATGTTTGTAATTAGGTTGTTGTTTAATTGATGAATAGTTAGGTGCCTTAACAGTTCAATAAATGTTCATAATGCACTTCTTGGATGTTACGTGAACCGTTAACGTATCTCTTACGACGATCTTAGTTTCACGTTACAAATGAGAAACATTCATATCGATATCTCAAATAGTTCCGTAGAGAACGGTACATATAAGCAAATAGTGCACACACAGAGGTACGTACATTGTATTAGCAACGATAAGAATATAATAAAGTTGTTGTATAGCACTGATATTAGTTTGATTAAACTGTTATATTACATAATATATAGGATAAAATCAATATATCCGAATGCTTGAATATACAAAGTGGATTTTGGATGCAACATGATCTGAACAAACATATTCTAATCACAACAATTTAAGGTAATAATGAAAATAATGGAATATGCTTGTAACCTAATAATCATTTATAGACTTTATAAATATCTAAATATGCAAATCTATAAAGAGATTGATCTATTATTTGATAGTTTTTTTTATTTGGCTATTCAGTAAAAAGTAATTTTTATCGAAAAAAATTCATAAATCAATGCTACTCGATTATTAAAATTAAACATAACAAACGAACAATTTATGATAGAAATGATCCGAGATAAGTAGACAGACGATCTTTATGCAAAATAAAAATTTTCTACCTGATTTGCAACAAACTAGATTGAAATAGAAATCGATTTTCTTTCTTAATACATATAATAGGCCGAAAATAATATGATAAACGTTTAAATTATTCGAATGATTCTACTGTTTTAAATTACACCTATTCATTTTTGTCATAAATGTATAAAATCCGCTGTCTAGAAATAAGAAACATTAATTTATTTGAAATCTCCATATTCATTTCGAATCTTTTAGCAAACAAATGTTCTATGATAAGAGCAACGACATATGTAATTTGAATAAGAAATTAATGTTTGCAGAAAGATGTGATACACTGATGTTGGTATAGTACAATAACAAACTCTTTTTTCGTAGTTCCGAGAAAAGTGAAGCGGGCGCTATGATTTCGTTTCAGTAACCTCTGAATGTACCTAAACATTAAATGTAAACTTTCAATTCGTATTAACCTGCTTGAAAACATACATACACATACCAACTTGATGTTCGTTCTATAGGTACGTAAAATTTTAGCTTCTATCAAAAACGTTTAATTTTATCTTCAGAAATAATTTTTATCCATCGTACATAAATATGGAATATTAATCGAAACTCTATAGAAATGTACAAAATAAATAAATCGTAAAAATGAATATAACTGCAGATAATTTTCCACAACATTGTCACGATTATTGCAATATTTAGCGAAATTCTAAAAGCGAAACATACAAAGTATGTAAAAGTATTAAAACATACATAATACAAAACTTAGATCTCTTACTTACATATAGAATTGATGAAAGTACGAATTCGGACTGCCTCTACTATGACTAGACATAAAGGCTCAAAACTTGACCTTGGTTTTCATCTGAAGCAATCTTTTCAGGTTATTTTGTACTAAATATAGTCATAGTTCTGTCGGAAGTTACGGGCGTATGTGTTTGCGTATACATATGTACAACGTTCGCCAAAAACTAGTCTTTACAACTTGTGTAAAATTAATAACGGCTATCTGACTATCCGTAGTTAACAGAACATCAATTAATAAGATTATTATTAATTTATTACATAAATAAAAATAATGTAACACCTATGTAATGTGAGATATGTACATGTAACAATATTGTACTTGCTAAATAAACCAATCGGTTTAAAGTTTAAAGAAATAATAAATGTTATTACTAGACTGCGGATTTTTATCCATTTATGTATTTATTTATATTATTGATTTATATGTATAGCATACATTAGTATAACATTTTACAAATAATAATGACGTATATATATCATTATAATATACTTTATGCATTTATGAAGAAATCAATTGGGAAATGTAAAACAGTAATGGATTAGTAAAATTCAAGAATATTGTAGTGTTTTTAACGTAACAAAGTCATTAAGAGATGAGATCAGTTTTTATTTTATTCCTGCTTTCCACAATCAGTGCAGAATATTTTTATTTTAACAGTAAAAATATTGTTATACATTATTTTCAACTTATTACATCTATTAAGAAAGGAAATAAATGACTGGTTTACTCCAGTTTGTTGCAATTAGGTTAAAAAATTTCTTTTTGTGTATAAAGATCCGCTGTCTAACAATAATGAATCTAGGTGAATTCTAATCGAAGCTGCGATTCCATTAGATTCCTAATTCTTGCAATTGCAAAACTAATATTTATTGCAATTATTACGTTTTCCTCGTATGTATGTTAATAATTTCAAATATTTTTAACACTAACCGTACCACGACCGGTCAAATGACCGGTTTTACATTTCTTATTTTTTAATTATTAAAATTATAAAGATGCTTTCATTAGATATTATTGAACAAATTTCTTTTATAATCACGTATTATTATAAAAATTGTGAAATATCTAAATAAGTTCAGTCTTGTCATTTTTATAAAACAATGTGTATCCGGCACATTATGTAGCCAGTACCGTTATTGTTAAGAGAAATAGGATGATATTTAAACGTACGCGAATGGGAGAATTATATTTCTTGAAAATAAATTAACTTGAATTGATGATACAGTTGAGATAAGTGCATTAGTTGAAAGAAATTATTGAATTTTCGTTGATAGAAAGATTTTTATAAAATACAAATATGTATATTTAACGGGCTACGAAATGTATTAATACGGTACTGTGCACGGTGACCACTTACGCGACGCGCATGCGCCTTCCGTCAAAACTCGATAGCTGGTTCGCAACTGCCGCATACTTTCAAGTTGGCTAGTCTGTAAATAGGCCTTTGTTCGCAGAGACGACGGTTAGTCGGGTTAAAATTCGTCAGCAGTTTTGAACGCACGGACCGTACGGTTAGTCGATTCCAGTCGATTCCATTCGTCTGTCGAGAATCATTGAAGAGCACAAGTCGACACGCTGATCTATTCGACCGGTCTAATTCAACTGTTTTCGTTCGTAGTCTTTAGATAACAATTGAGAAGTAAGTACTGGCAAACATGAGTTTATATTCTATGAATACCGTTCGGCCATATTTGCCGGTAATCGCAATGCTTTGTTTTATGAGTACGCACGTGCATATCTATTATGCGCTCAACTATTCGCACAAACATTCAATTGTCAATTCGTACAAAATGTAATTTATTATTACTGAAATTCAATGTTAGTCCGTATTAATGTACAGATTACTATTGCGTTTAAAATCGTCATTGCTATGTAGTTCTATAAATGTAACACATTTTTTACGCGAATCGTGTTGGTAGGTAAACTCTAAATAATGCTAGGTCAAAGAAAAACAACAGACAACACTGTTTTGCTGAATTCCAATACTTTCTACTGAATCTCGGAAACGTGGTTGACGCTTATGTAAATGTGCTTATACAATTGTATATATATACGTATATATCGTTCAAACACTGTTTTAAACTGATCTGTTTTAACTTTAACATGCCGATTGTACCGATAAGACATTTTAATTATCGTGAAACAATTAATTATCGTATTGAAAATCTTCTAATCGTTGTATTTCCATTTATTACGTTTACTAACGTAACTTGCTTACATATGTCGAAGCGAATTAAAACATCTAACAGTATTTTAACAGTAGTTTAACAGTAAGAATCGTACTGGCATTTGAACCTTGAAGCTTAACATAAAACTACAATATTTATAGATTATATTATCGTAGAAACAGTTAGGTAAATAATTAGTGGTTGAAATGTATTATATTATGCAAAAACTTGTTTCAATACAATAGAATAGTTTCAATATGTTTGAGAAATAAAGGAAATACATATTATGTTTACTTGTACATATACAAGATCAGGTTATTTTTAAATATTAATAGATCTATTAATCTATTAATATTTATTAATTAGATCTATTAATATTTAATAATAGATCTATTCATTAAAATATGAATATTAAATTTTTGTAATTATTTTTATAGCCATATATGAGCGAATATATAGTATTTAAAAACGTTAAATCGTTTTTGCATAATAATATATAAATTTCTAGTTCAATTATTTCCTAAAAATTTTATTCATCATACTATTTGTGCAGGTTAAAATGGATGACGATTGGGGTAACACTCAAATTTCTTCAGATTCAAATAATGTAAGTATATACCGTTTTCAATTGAATAAAAAAATTTCATAATTGCATACGATACTTAAACTTGTTTGTCTTTTTTGTGAAAATGGCAGTTTGACAGTGGACATAGCTATGGAAAAGGACGAGGGTTCATAGTCAAAAATAATAACAACGATGAGTGGGGACCAGGGAAAAAAAAGTTACGAAGATGAAAGTACCAACAACGACGATGCAAATAATGACAATAGTTGGCCATCTAATGATAACAGCAATGATTTTGGAAGATCTGGCAGAGGAGGCGGCAGAGGAGATTATAGAGGAGGTGGTAGAGGAGGTGGTAGAGGAGATTATAGAGGAGGTAGGGGAGGATTTAATAGTCGCAATAGGGATGACGGAGATGGTGGCAGAGGTGGATATAGAGGCCGCAACAGAGATGAGGATGACAATGGAGAAAGTGCTGGTAGAGGCGGCCGAGGTGGATATAGAGGTCGCAACAGAGACGATAATGATGAAGGAAACAGTGGTGGCAGAGGTGGCAGAGGTGGTGGATATAGAGGAGGTCGGAATAGGGAAAATGATGACGAGAACGGTGGTGGAGGTAGCTACAGACGAACAAATAATTATGGAGATGGTGGAGGAGATGGTGATGGTGAAGAAGAAAAGAAACCTAGAGAAATTTACATTCCACCAGAATTGGCTTCAGACGATAGTTTATTTGAAAACGGTGTCGCTGTTGGTATTAATTTTGACAAATATGACAACATTGAAGTTAGAGTAAGCGGAGATGATGCACCTAATCCGATAGATAATTTTGAAACGACTGGCCTTAGACCTATAATATTAGAAAATATTAGAAAATCAGGATATGCAAAGCCGACTCCAGTGCAGAAACATGCTTTACCCATTATAATGGGAGGTCGTGATTTAATGGCTTGCGCACAAACAGGCTCAGGGAAAACTGCTGCATTTGCAATTCCTATAATCCATACGTTATTGGAGAAGCAGAAGGACTTAGAAATATCTTCGTTCAGTTGCGAACCACAAGTTGTTGTTGTATCGCCTACTCGTGAGCTTACTATACAAATTTGGCAGCAGATAGTTAAATTTTCATTGAATTCAATTTTGAAGACTGTCGTTGCGTATGGTGGAACATCTGTGCAACATCAAAGTGCAAAACTTGCTGCAGGTTGTCACATCCTTGTGGCAACACCTGGAAGATTATTAGATTTTCTAGACAGAGGCAAAATCAAATTTTCTTCTGTTCGATTTCTTGTATTGGACGAAGCGGATCGTATGTTAGACATGGGATTTTTACCTAACATCGAAAGAATTGTGGATCACGAAACAATGGTTCCTATGGAGGAGAGACAGACATTAATGTTCTCCGCTACTTTTCCAGACGAAGTGCAGCATTTAGCGAAGAGATTTTTAAACAACTACCTGTTCCTTGCAGTTGGCATTGTAGGCGGAGCATGTACAGATGTTGCGCAAAACTTTTACGAAGTCGAAAAATGCAAAAAGAAAGATATGTTGAGAGATGTTTTGGAAAGAGAAAAAGATGCGGGTACATTAGATGGCACATTAATATTTGTAGAGATGAAAAGGAAGGTTGATTTCATCGCAGTGTTCTTATCTGAAAATAATTATCCTGCAACTACTATACATGGCGATAGATTTCAAAGTCAAAGGGAACAAGCTTTATCTGATTTTAAAACAGGAAAAATGGCTATTTTAGTAGCTACAGCAGTTGCTGCTAGAGGCTTGGATATAAAAAATGTTTCGCATGTTATCAATTTTGATTTGCCAAAAAGTATCGACGAATATGTCCATCGAATTGGTAGAACTGGTCGTGTGGGCAATCGTGGAAGAGCAACATCATTTTTTGATCCCGAAGATGATTCATCTCTGCGAGGTGATCTTGTGAGGATATTGAAGCAGGCGAATCAGCCTGTTCCGGACTGGATGGTATGTGGAAACTCTAAGCGAAGCTTTATGCCTGGTAGAGGAAACCAATTCGGCGGAGAAGATGTCAGAGATGTAAGTCAATAATAATAGTAATAATTAGATTGTGCAATCTTATGAATTTATATCATGTACATTCATCTATATGAAAAAGATTTATTGAAATCAGAAATTGAAATCGAGAGATAGAATTCATATAAAATTGTATAGTCAAATAACACTGTCCAACAAATTTCAACTTTTTTTATGATTTCAATATACTGTTGAGTCCTTCTTATAGAGTTTTTTGCGCTGATTCCGAATCTGTCCTTAATTTTTCTCCTATACGCACAGTTTTTGAAAAACATGGCTTTGAAAAAAAAACATTTTTCAACTTTAAACAAATATTGTGAGTTATTATAAAAGATATTGAATTGTTCTTTACAGCAAAAGATTCTGTAGACTTTCCCGAATACAGTGATATCCAATATTAATACATTATGATTGTTTAAACAATGATTAAAGACGGAGAGACACCACTTTTGCACCAATTTTTGAGGATATTTTTCAATTTATCTCAAAAAATTAGGGTCCAGCGGAAAATCGAACTATACCACGCGATAGAGTAGACTTTTATCTTGAAAAACCCCCGTTTGCAGTTTTGCGACATCGACGTTTTTTACGAACCAGAAAGTAAAATATCTTCGCCCGACATGAGTTGTCACCAGTGGCGCTACCACCAGAACGGTCATTCGCCGCTCCGTATCTCGTTCCGAATACCACTGGCGGAAACTCATGTCGGGCAAAGATATTTTGCTTTCTGGTTCGTAAAAAACGACGATGTCGCAAACTTCAAACGGGGGTTTTTCAAGATAAAAGTCTACTCTATCGCGTGGTATAGTTCGATTTTCAGCTGGACCCTAATTTTTTGAGATAAAGTGAAAAATATCCTCAAAAATTGGTGCAAAAGTGGTGTCTCTCCGTCTTTAATCACTGTTTAATCATGTTTAAACAATCATAATGTATTAATATTGGATATTACTGTATTCGGGAAAGTCTACAGAATCTTTTGCTGTAAAGAACAATTCAATATCTTTTATAATAACATCACAATATTTGTTTAAAGTTGAAAAATATGTTTTTTTTTCAAAGCCATGTTTTTCAAAAACTGTG
>CM052295.1:4862059-4872369 GCA_028455765.1 Lasioglossum oenotherae | reverse complement strand
GTTCATGTTTTGGCGCCCCTTCGACGAAGCGCCCGTGTGCGGCGCACGACCTGCACAACCGCACGCGGCGGCCCTGTATGTACATAATAGTATCTTATTTTGATGATTTTTAATCGTGAACAATATAAAACCAACTTATGGGAGTATATACAGTATATAAATTTTCATTAAGGGCGCAAACAAAAAAGTTTTAAGAAATGCATTTTTTACTTTTGCGTGTAACCTTGTAAATTATAATTTTTGAAAAATCTTTTTTGCATATCAGTTCGTAAACCAATGCTTCTAATTGATTATAAAAAAATCAGGTCGTTTGGTACAATTATAAAAAAGTTATTCTATTATAAGGGGCGTATGAATACTTTTTACACCCACTGTACATTAATGCAATGGATGCCATAGAACGGTTATAGTGCAATGAAGATCTAGAATAATTAATAATTCGTATTATTAACTTTTACCACTGCTATGAATAAAACAACTAACCATTCAACACTCCAACACTCGAGATTCGTGTAACAATCAAAATGTTAAGTCTTATTATAGTCTCATTGTAATGTATAATGTCTTATTAATACACTACGGATCTTTATGAAATGATGGCTCTTGAAAATTTTCAAAAAAATGCTAGGACATAAAGTACGACAGAATTCTGTACATTATAGATTTTAGTTATAGATTTTAATTGATTTCAGATCTAAAAAGGCTAGTCCCACGGAAAATAAGATTTGATTTGAGTTTCTTAAAATTCGTCTAGAAAAATTGCAAATTGCATAAACATCCGCAGTCTAATGATAATACTTTAATAATCAAGTATTTGAGAATATTTTAATAACAAAGTAAGTGAAATTTATAAGTATACTTCACTAATAATGTACATAAGTCGAAGGTATACCATTCGAGATATCATCGAGGAATCGTACTGTATACGCGACCTTTTTTTTCAATTTTGTAATTTCCATAATTTGATTCGAAACCCGACATTCGATCGTAATCGGCGCGCATCGTTATTCGTGCCACAGAATACTTTTGACACGAGGCACCAAAGTCATTAATATCGGGGAAGCCTTTACACGTGGGCAACGCCTATGCAACCAGCAGGGTTTCTGTCTTGGTATCCGAACATCTACTAGTTGACATTTGACAGGTTTGATAGCTACGGGATTCCTCAGACGTGTCACTCCGTAGACAGACATGGTCCCATAACAATACAATGATGCTTCCTTGCTTCGCTCATCCTTTGAACCACCTCATTTCCAATTCAACATTGCCACGAATTTCGCGAAAGATTGCAACAAAAGGGACACAATGTACTCTTCAATAATCAAAATTGTAATCTTTATACGAGGTGTTTCGCTTAAAACAGGCCACCTAAATATATCCTCTATCTTTGAAAATACAAAATATCTATGCAACATAATCTAAATGGTTTCATAAGACGAATCAGATGGAAGAATCGTTTTTTATAAATTGTAATTCTTTAATCGTTTTGTCAGGGTCACTCGTGTTATTTATGCTTATTGTTATCCAACAATATGGAATGTGTGAAAGAAACTTTTAGGACAACCTAATCAGTGTCGCGAGATCGAGGAAATCGAGGGGAATACAGTTTACCCCTTCTCTGATGACCAGATAAATACGTGATCAGCCTACGGTCTTCTTAGTGGGGGATGTTGGAGTATGCTTATGGGGCTGGAATGGGATAGTGGAAGGAGAAAAGGAGGAGAGGAAAAATCGACCAGTCTTGGTCGACTCTGACGACGCTGAACCTAATACATAGAATTAGTTAATTTGCATTATTCGGCGGCATGTAGCTGTCGCAGCTTTATGAAAGTAGCTAAATGCGTGGCTTTTGCTTCCGAATAACGCAAACTACGCCTCGTAAACGTAAAAATAGGACTTTCGAGGGCTATATCGCGACCTAGATTGATCTTTTATCTAGTGCTTTTGACTACTGAAAACCCCCACCTTTGCAGCATCGAGAAATGAGAAGGCGCATCCCGCACCCTAGCAATCCTGGAAACGAGTCTACCCCCTTAACACTAAACCTACCAACACCGGTAAAAATGACCGGTTCTAGGTTCTTTATTTTACAATTAGAAAAGTAATAAAATTGATTACATAAGAAACGATTGTATAGATATCTTTAGTAGTGCACGTATTACAATCGGAGCCGCGCAAAGTCTAAATAAAATCAATCTTGTCATTTTTATAAGGGAACATGTACCAGTTACTTTTGAGGCTCGGTAGGTTCAGTGTTAAGGAAAATGTAAAAAACCGATTTGTTCGAAATGAAGAACCCGAATATCGAATGAAGAAGAAAGATACGTCGGTAAGGTGACTTTGAAGTCACACAGTGGGCGCTCTATATGTATAGAGTGTAGAGGATTACCGATTAGGGATTGCAATCCCGCGCCATTTTCAATCCCGCGGGATTGATGTGGGATTTATTTCAATCCCGCGGGGTCCCGCGGGATTAAGGATTTAGGTCTTGAATCTAATATACATATATTTAATAAAGAAACTTTACTTAATGAGATAATCATCTTTAATCATGTTAGTCAAAATTTATTAACAGAATACATATAAAATCTAAATCTACATAAATTTAAATTAAAATAAATCTCTTTTTGGAAAACAAACTATAATTGAAATGTGTGTGTATACGTGTATATACATATTCGTTTCTAAGTGTATAAAATATATAATATAATAATTCGTTATATCTAATAATTATTAGAAGCAGGTATTATTTAAATAAAAAATTATTATATATATATTAATTGCTGAGGTGAATCGGAAGAATGTTTTCCTTTACCGAAATGTTGGTTAAAACTTAAAAATAACTATAAAAATTGTTTAGAACGAACTATATGTAATCGAGCTGTCTGTGAATATAATTTTAATTAGATTAAAATCTGAAAAATGTTAAAATTAAAAAAACAAATTTTAATTTCTAGAACTCTGAAAATATGATCGTAAAATGCAGTCTATTAATTGTTGTATCTTCTAGTTAGGTCCTCAAGTCACTACAAAAAGATATCCTGCAGCGGGAAAAGCTTGTTAAGCCTCTACACTCGAAGGTCGAATAATTAAAAAATATTCGTAAGTCATACGTAAATATTTCCCCTTTTTGCCATCGCTCTCAAAGGAAATCATCACTTTTTTTAAAGTTTTGTCGATATCTTCATGACAGACCATCGAAAAAGTTCTTCGTGCGCGTCGTCATTCGCGAAATTTTGGGACGCATAGTCCCGCAAAATTTGCGGGATTCCGCATCACCTATTTCAGAAATGCGGGACCAAAAAATAACGCGGGATCCTGCGGGATTGCAATACCTGTTAGCGATACAGCAACGGCCGAAAGCGGTTGTCGCAGAAATCGGGGGACAATGGGAGAAAATGTTGGCGAGTGTAATAAGTGGCTGTCGGGATGAAGCATCGCGGATCTAGGAAACTAAACAACGGGTCGTTTGCGCCTCGCCGGGACATTCTTCGAGCATGGTAAACTGGTCGTCGCGGCGCGGCGCGGCGTGCAGGTACGCTGCGCTGCGTTGCGCTGCGCTGGTCGAATACTCTTTGCCGTTCGTAGAAACGGTGTAAATGCGGCGCGGGTTTTTTCTGCACGAGGACTCAATCATGAGCGTGTCCCGTCGAAACAGGACGAGCGTAAAGCCTCGCTATTAGAAACGCACGCTCGGAACAGGACAAATCGCCGCGGAACAAACGTCTCGTCCTACATTTCGCGACTTACAGCCGACAGATGCGCTGACAAGCAAGAATCACCTTAAAGGTTCGCGCTCGACAGATTGCACCGACGACTGATTGATGCTGGCCGAACAACAATCGCGCCGGATCCAAGGTACCTGCCATCTTCCCTATTCATCTTCTTCTTGCGACCAAACGCATTAGCGACAATACCAGCCTCGCATTAAGCGCCACCGGCTACTACCACACTTACGCGGTCACCTCTCGCCGAGACATCTTTCCTTATCCTTTCGATAAACCTCCCACATTTTATTGCACGTTATTATTTGATGACTCGTGCCCGATTCGCGTGATCGAGCACGACGGACAATTTGCTCGAAAACCTGGAGAAGATTGATAGAAAAAAAACGTTCTCGGTGTTTCTGGAGTCTAATCGTGTGTCAGGTCAGTCCGACTTCGTCGAGTTCGTTCGTGTTCAAGTCACATGTATGATTCACCACACATTGTACTTTCAATTAAGGGATTATATACTCTATATCTCAAGTACGAATAATGTATTTACACTCCCGCTCATAAGTCTTAGGACAGTGATCATTAGACTGCGGATCTTTATGGAAAATAAAAATTGTCTGCACCATTTGCAAGAGACTGGGGCCAGATAGGCGTTTCTGGTCTTGACACGTTAAAATATAAGTATAATAATATAATAAAAAATCAATTGAAGCAGCTATCACTATGATTTGTAGCTTTCAGTTTTGACTTCATTAATTAAGTTCATGATTCATGATTAAGTTATTTTGATGTAACATAACATAGTCATCGATGTTGCTTCACGCGGTCATTTTGATACCATAGTCGTTGCAATAGGACCTAATTCTTTTCACAAAACGATTTTTTACAAGCCCTAAAA
The DNA here is from genome assembly GCA_028455765.1 of Lasioglossum oenotherae. NCBI lineage: Eukaryota > Metazoa > Arthropoda > Insecta > Hymenoptera > Halictidae > Lasioglossum > Lasioglossum oenotherae. The sequence continues at coordinate 4,867,755 of CM052295.1, read as the reverse complement.
ATGGCGAAACGATTGAAAATCTCTGAATTGTAGAAAAAGTGAACAATATACCAATAGAATGCTCTGATAACGAGGATTCCGAATCCTATGAGCATGAAGAAAGTGAATCAGAAGAAAATGAAATTGAACTTTCTAGTGATAACAGTGATAATGAGATTATGGACAAAGAAAATGTTCAGGAGTCCTCAGGTAAGTGAATCAGAAAATATTTTGAACTTATGTAAAAGAAGACGTGCTTGTGTGCCTTCAAGTTTTGAAGATGAAAATGACAGTGTACAGATCATCAAAATGAAATTTCCGCAAACGGAAGTTGGGAAAAAATAAAAGAAGGATCTACTGCTGAAAGATTACCCATATTCCTTTCGTAAGATAGTAACAAATCAATAAATATAAAGATATTCTCTATTATTGCGTATTTTTCAAAGACCAGTCATTTTTACTGGTTTGGGTAGAAATAGCTTCGTCGTAACTGTTGGTAGTTCTAGTGTTGAATATGTACAACACGTTTCACCAGCTTATGCCCATATAAAGTGGGCGTGCGAAAGCCGTGAGAAACCTGCTTGGTCCGATGTTAGTGTTCCTTTGTGGGTCCACGTAATTCTTTTTTCTGAAATCTCGACTAGTGTAGCCGATTCAGATCGAATCCCGCGCGACATTGATCAACCGGCTGCTGGTTTGATACCTGACTGCGTCGTTTAACGTTTAACCAAACGTCACTCGATCGCTTACCTACTTTCCACCCCGTGGCATCGCGCGTGTTTTCGTACGTGACTGCCGGTAAAGCTCGTTTCCGTCACGAAAGTTGTGAATCAAAATATTGAATGATGCCCGGTTCAATCTCTCGCTCGTAACGGGCTATAAAAAAAATATTGCGTCCCATATCCCCATCATTTCTCTTCACACGGCGATACTGTTTACACTAACCAGACAAATTCACGTTAAACCAATAAGTAGACTTTCTATGCAGATTTCAATTTGTCTGCAGAAATTTAGACAAATTCCAGTGAAAATGATATATCACACCTCGGCAAGAATAGTGACACAACGAAAAAATTCAGTATTCTCGCAATAACGATTTGAAGAAAATTATAAAATTTCCATCGAAACAGAACAGGCTAGGCTGCGGATCTTTATGCAAAATAAAAATTGCCTGCTTCGATTGCAAGAAATAGAAAGTAAATTCTATGTTATTTCTTCCCTTAACCCTTTGCACTCCTTTGTTGAGCGCGACTCGACATCAGAGAACGAGAAATGTAAAGGAAATTGTTAATTTAATTTCTTAGTTTTTAGTTAAAAATAAATATAAGTTCGACGAATATAAATTACAGTAAAGTATGAGGGCTATGTTTCATATAATCAGTAAACTAAATTGTTTAAAATAAGCAGCAGTCAAACTTTCCTTTGAAGTAAATTTCAAATGAAACAAAGGGAATTGTTGGCAATAAAATTGGAAAATAATTCAGAGTGCGAATGGTTAACCCTTTGCCTTACAATTGCCATACAATATCGTGTCTGACTCGTTATGAATAATTTGAACAGATTCTGATATCATTTCGTAAGCCAATGCTTCTAATTGATTATACTAAATCAGGTCGTTTGGTACAATTATAAAAAAGTTATTCTATTTTAAAGGGCGTACGAATACTTTTCACAGTCACTGTATTTTCGACATATCTGTACATTGCTGTTAGAGGTCAATGATCCTATCTAAAATTGCAACGAAGCAATAGTATTCAATGATACCCGGTAAAACGGACACAGCATTAATTATATTGTAATTTCGGTACTATCGAGCCTGGAATTATCTTCAGCGTTCAAAGCAATGCAGAAGCCTGATGATCGTACAAAGAGGTAAATTCGTTTCACACATCCTAGATAGTCCGTACTGCCGCGCATTATGCATTTCACAGTGCATAAGTCCAACAGCTGCTTGGATTCTCTGACAAACGGAACGGAGTGTAACGTCTCGTCGCATTTCTTGGTTCTTGGTGAAAATTGCTCGGACGGCGAGTACGCGTATAGAAACAAATGTTAGTCGTGAACACGTTAAGAATTGAAATTTTCTTACGAGACCGTCATGCTTCGCGAAAATTTCCCCGGATAATTTAGATTAAAGCGGATCCTTTATTTCATCCAAAGATTATTCTCGATTAACCGCAATGCGCTCTATTAAAAAATCTGAACAAAGATTCGGAACATCGTATTCGATAATAACTAGACAGTGGATTTTATGCATTTATGACACAAATGAGTAGGTGTAATTTAAAACAGTAAAAACATTATAGACCAATTTAAAAATACTGAATATTGAAGATGTTAAGAGAGAAAATAAATGTCTATGTCACTCTAGTTTGTCGCAATTCAGGTACAAAACTTTTATTTTGCATAAAGATCCGTTGTCTATTTATAACTACCCTTGGCGTAGGGTTACTGGCTTGAAATTTGCCAGACATATAGGCTCAAAACTTGACCTTGGTTTTCATCTGAAGCAATCTTTTCAGGTTATTTTGTACTAAATATAGTCATAGTTCTGTCGGAAGTTACGGGCGTATGTGTTTGCGTATACATATGCACAACGTTCGCCAAAAACTAGTCTTTACAACTTGTGTAAAATTAATAACGGCTATCTGACTATCCGTAGTTAACAGAACATCAATTAATAAGATTATTATTAATTTATTACATAAATAAAAATAATGTAACACCTATGTAATGTGAGATATGTACATGTAACAATATTGTACTTGCTAAATAAACCAATCGGTTTAAAGTTTAAAGAAATAATAAATGTTATTACTAGACTGCGGATTTTTATCCATTTATGTATTTATTTATATTATTGATTTATATGTATAGCATACATTAGTATAACATTTTACAAATAATAATGACGTATATATATCATTATAATATACTTTATGCATTTATGAAGAAATCAATTGGGAAATGTAAAACAGTAATGGATTAGTAAAATTCAAGAATATTGTAGTGTTTTTAACGTAACAAAGTCATTAAGAGATGAGATCAGTTTTTATTTTATTCCTGCTTTCCACAATCAGTGCAGAATATTTTTATTTTAACAGTAAAAATATTGTTATACATTATTTTCAACTTATTACATCTATTAAGAAAGGAAATAAATTACTGCTTTACTCTAGTTTGTTGCAATTCAGGTACAAAACTTTTCTTTTGCATAAAGATCCGTTGTCTATTTATAACTACCCTTGGTGTAGGGTTACTGGCATGAAATTTGCCACAGAGAGTTCTCTTTCGGAGCTCTATCGAATGATGTAACATAAAATAAAGGAAGATCAACTTGTTTTAGGGGCATATTGGACTCCCTTATCCGGCTGTAACTTCCTACATATTTCATTCATAGAAGCGATCGGTGTTATTAATCTTCTCTCTGTGTATGGGGTGCAAAAGCACTCCAGCCATTAGATCTGCAGTCTAATTAAAAGAACGCGATGGTTGACTTACAGTCCGGATTCTCTAAAACAAACATTCCATCGTGTTAGAATTTCTCGCACCTTTGATCTTCTAATTTATCATTTTATAACTAAATTTTACTGAATTCAAAAGCAAATGAAAATATCGCAAACTCGAAGTTTTATCAATGAACTGAATTGTGGGCAATCGTCGAGGTTATAAATTTGGGTTGCAAATTTCATGGTTTATATCAGAGTTGGACAAAAATGTCATGGAAATACAAAATTTCAAATAAAGTGGGTTTTTTTTTTTCCAAGCGGGTTTTAAACCCACTTTATTCGTAATTTTTATTTAAATAAAATTTTTGCCCAACTCTGACCCCAGGCTGATAAAGACGGAAATAAAAAGTTGACGAATTGAACATTTCTAAACGTTTTCTAGGAATGCAAGTAACGTATACTTATCTTTCAAAAATCAATGAAATTTCCCAATTACTTATGCAGACAAATTTTTGTTTACATTTTGCTCCAAAAATGTACAGGGTCCAATTACATTCGTGTACACAGATAGAGAAGGTTAATAAGAATGGTTAGTTACTTGATAATGAATAGACAGCGGATCTTCGTGCAAAACAAAAATGTTTCGTGTAAATTACAACAAATCGGAGTGAAATAGAAAATTTCCTTTCTTAATATGTTTGATAGGTTGAAAATAATACAATAGCATTTTTAAATTCGTCTAATATTTTTACTGTCTTAAATTACACCTACTCATTTCTGTCATAAATGCATAGAATCAATCAATTAAATTTATATTCGGTGGTAGGAATTTTATACGACAATCGTATGGAATGTTGCCGGCGACACGAGTGACCCCGGCGGTATTGAACGCGTTGAACAATCGAATAGGATCAACGATCGAGTTTTCGGGCATGAGTGACAGACCTGTACGCATCTCTTTACACAGGGATCCGCTAGACAGCGAGCGGTAGCGGGTTATTTGTTATTTGCCGTGCCACTTGGATATTTGCTTAAAACCTTGAGCGTCGTAGAAGAGCCCTCAAAGTATCCTTGGACTTTCCATAATATTTACACGCAACATCGAGTTACCATTGAGGAGAGAAAAGAAAAGCCCGTGGGTACAAAGATCGCGATAGAGGAGGATAAAGGAACAGAAAAGACATCGAGATCGTGAGAGAGGCCGATCCACGGCGCGCCACATAACCATGGAGTGGAGATAGAGGCTGAGCGTGCTGGATCGCGATCGCGTACACTCGTAAGACGAAATTAATAAGAGAAACGAGGTATGTAATATGGAAATGAGCAACCGGTGGAAAGACGAAGACCGACCAGAGGCATTAGGATGCACTTGTGGCGATACTTGAAGGACCTGGCGAGAACCCTCCGCGGTAACCCGTGCCAGCGTACATTAATCTGATGACTATCTGAATGAATCATAATTAATATCGCGGCCCATTAGCCGGGAGAGTTTGCCGCCGAGAGACCATTGGTAATGCGCATGGTTTCCCCGCGCCGCGCCGCACCGCACCGCACAGTACGCCGCAATGTCTTTGATTACTTCTGTTTTGTCGATAGCCTCCGCGCCGCGCCTTCATTACTGTATTTGGCTGAACACCGTTCTAAAAACTTCTATTTTATCGGAAATATTTCTGGCATGTTCAACGAGCACGCAGCGTTCGATATAATTAGCCGTCCACTTCCTCGTTCCGACATCCGGACGTTACCCATATACAGTACAAATTTACTCTTTTCTATTGTACATACAATATATATTATATGTATACATACGCGCAACTTGCACACCTATATGTGTAACTTCCAAAGTATGCGTTGCACGAAAAAGTTTTGTGTACAGAAGTGGCATGGTTTGAAGGGGTACATTATGTAGTGTATTTATTTTGTTTACAGGTGGAAGCGTTCCGGAGACTTGAGGATGTTCTGGAGGTATATAAGAACGCAACAAAATTTTTGAAAATTTGACAAGATATAATTCTTATTAAAATAATGCAATTACCAAAGTTTGGGTTCAAATTCACTGCACCGTTTAAGAATTATAGCAACTTAAACTTTGCACATTTTAACACGTCTTCTTATGGAGAATTCGTAAAATTCCACTTGAAACCCTATTAAAACCTTGAAAAATGCGCAACTAGAAACTTCAGTTTTTTTTTATATGTAGTAAAAATTATGTAATTAATTATGTTCAAAATTGATAAGGATTCACTAAACAGTTACAGAGCAAAAAAA
>CM052295.1:4849468-4861959 GCA_028455765.1 Lasioglossum oenotherae | reverse complement strand
CGCAACTAGAAACTTCAGTTTTTTTTTTATATGTAGTAAAAATTATGTAATTAATTATGTTCAAAATTGATAAGGATTCACTAAACAGTTACAGAGCAAAAAAATTATAAACTGTCACAAAACGTCAAATTTGTCGTGTTGTCACTCACTAGCATGGAAACGCGACAAGTGTAGACCACTGAATATAGCTACAGAGGGTACAGTATTCGCAAAAGTTTAATGCAAAATATACTCATGAATGGCTTTCGTTGCCATGTATTGATGGATTTCGAATTTCTTGTACTTCTGTCTCCCATTGTACCTCCAGAATATCCTTAAAAGTCGACACACACTTCGTTTTTTTAAATGGAATACTATACATATTTTTTATACCAAAATATGGAAGAACGCCGAATTCTGAGTAAAAAAAGTATTGACCTTTATTGGCCCTAAATCTAATAATTAACGAGTAAAATTTTCAGGAAATAAAGTGAAATTACTTTAGATAGAATGAGATACGGCGACGATTCCTCTTTTCCCTCTTTAACACTATAGCTTCGCGGAGTAAGAGTTTTTTAAAAGTTTTTTAAAGTTTTTTTAAACAGACCTTGTTCAACGACATGTAACTCCGTCAGTTTTGAACATTTTCAGTTGAGAAAATTGTGAACATTCGTAGAATACAAATAAACACGTATGCAAAATCCCATTTTTAAGAAACTTATATATTTTTTTGTAAAAAATTTCCTAAAAAGACCAGAAAAATTAAAGTCTAGACTAGAATATGTATCCCCTTAACCGTTTTGGTAAATTAGCAGGTTAATTCACTCGGTAGCGCTAGCGTGAAATATTGATTCCATCTGTATTGATCTTTGCGGAGACACAAGTGGTCAGTCTTTTACATTGTCGCTTCGAGAAGCTGGGAACAGGCCGTTATGCTTACCTACGGGAACGGCGTATTACCAGAAGACAAATTGATGTCGCCGTTCTTGGTGCGTCTGGGACACAAAGACGAAAGTAGCAGCGAACAAAGAAAAATCCGTGGCGAGTCGTAAAGATTGCTCGCTTAATTACGACTTAAACGGCGGGAGGTCTTTTCCCTGTCAAAACTATGACCACTGGAGGCTTTTAAGCTTTTAGGATCTACGATTGTGGAATGTTTCAACCGAAGAGCCACAAGGTACCTGTCGAATCCTTTGCAGCTCGTACCTGCACGCCTGCACCTTGCAGAGGCGGAGGGTTTCTTCTGCGGTTAAGGCGGTAGACTCCTTTCCAGAATTGCAAGGGTGTGGGATGCACGTTCTCATTTCTCGATAATACAAAGATGGGATTTTTCAATAGTCAAAAGCGCTAGATAGAAGATCAATCTAAGCCGCGATCGCCCTCGAAAGTCCCATTTTTACGTTTATAGGTGCGCGGGAGCGAACAAAGCCAGAGAGGGAGATATGTCACTCGCAGGAGAAACAAAGACAGAGAATACGAAACAGCTTGATTTTCCTACGAGCCTACTACAGATGCATTGAGCGAGGAAGCAATATTTTTTGATGCTCTTTGTGTTGAAATAATCTCTGTATTATTGCGGGTTTCGTACAGAGCCCTTTTTTCCAATTTGGCTCTTGGAACTTTATAAACAATAATAGTGTACGTTTTTATAGAAGAAATTTCTTTCTGTACACTTTTTCCAAAAAAAGGGCTTTGTACGCTGCCCTGCAATAATACAGAGAATATTTCAATACAAAGAGAATTTGGAAAAAAGTGTACACTGAAAAATATTTCATCTATAAAAACGTACACTATTATTGTTCATAAAGTTTCAAGAGACGAATTGCAAAAAAGGGCTTTAAGTTAATCTTAAAATCCCGGAAACCTCTGTATAACTCGAAGGTTTTGATAACTTTTTAAAATTCGATTAATCGAGGCTCGACTATACATACGTATAGTGTGTTCGCTTCAACGAGGACACCGATTTATCGCGCTAAGGAAAGAAGAGGATCGATCGGTAGATCGCGAGCACAACAGATTATCCTGGGATCAAAGGTGACGCGACTTGCTCAAGGTTCATCTGGTAGCATCACTCGCAATAAAAATCCAACGATACGTAAGAGCATATCGTAGCAAACTGCTGCGGGCATAATAGGCTATATTACGTGCGTCGTCTATATCTTAGCATACGGTAATGCATAGCAATTACAGGTGACCGAGGTCAGTGTTAATATGACAGTCGCGTGAGAGAAGAGTTCCAAAAATGATACGGTTCGCGAACGGCGACACCGTGTTTTCTTACATAATTCCTCTGCACAATAAGTGCCGTACATCCTTCTCGTATAACGCCACATGTATATGTATTAATTTAATGTGTTCATTACGTGTATTGAGAGAGCCGCGGACGTCCAAGCACTAGGTATTACATGTTCGTAACCTTCGTAATCACTGCTTTACACACTTCCACGCCGGAGACAAGGTCGCTAGCAGGGCCGACTTATGCAACGACTTAGGCATTTTTGGGCACAGTGTCTCTACGAACAATTTTCGACCTAGTTTGAAATTGCCAACCGGTACGGAAAATGTCGTAATTTAAAACGAACAAATACCATTCGAATGATTCAACATCAACGAAGCAGCGAAATTCGATGAGAGGGAAATCTTGCAAGACCAATCACAAGGAGACAAGGTGGCTAGCAACGAGTTAGGCATTTTTGGGCACAGTGTCTATAAGGTCTATGAACCATTTTCGATCTAGTTTGAAATTGCCAACCGGTACGGAAAATGTCGTAATTTAAAACGAACAAATACCATTCGAATGATTCAACATCAAGGAAGCAGCGAAGTTCGATGAGAGGGAAATCTTGCAAGACCAATCACAAGGAGACAAGGTGGCTAGCAACGACTTAGGCATTTTTGGGCACAGTGTCTATAAGGTCTATGAACCATTTTCGATCTAGTTTGAAATTGTCAACCGGCTGATATGGAAAATGTCGTAATTTCAAACGAACAAATACCGTCCGAACGATTCAACATCAACGAAGCAATGAAATTCGACGAGAGGAAAATGTAGCAAGATCAATCACAAGGAGACAAGGTGGCTATCAACGACATAGGCATTTTTGGGCACAGTGTCTATAAGGTGTACAAACAATTTTCGATCTAGTTTGAAATTGCCAACCGGTACGGAAAATGTCGTAATTTAAAACGAACAAATACCATTCGAATGATTCAACATCAAGGAAGCAGCGAAGTTCGATGAGAGGGAAATCTTGCAAGACCAATCATAAGGAGACAAGGTGGCTATGAACGACTTAGGCATTTTTGGGCACAGTGTCTATAAGGTGTACAAACTATTTTCGATCTAGTTTGAAATTGCCAACCGGTATGGAAAATGTCGTAATTTAAAACGAACAAATACCATTCGAACGATTCAACATCAACGAAGCAGCGAAATTCGACGAAAGGAAAATGTAGCAAGACCAATCACAAGGAGACAAGGTGGCTATGAACGACTTAGGCATTTTTGGGCACAGTGTCTATAAGGTGTACAAACTATTTTCGATCTAGTTTGAAATTGCCAACCGGTATGGAAAATGTCGTAATTTAAAACGAACAAATACCATTCGAACGATTCAACATCAACGAAGCAGCGAAATTCGACGAGAGGGAAATCTTGCAAGATCAATCACAAGGAGACAAGATCGCTAACAGGGCCGACTTATTATGTAACGATTGAGGTATTTTTGGGCACAGTGTCTGTAAGGTGTACAAACAATTTTGGGCCTAGTTCCGAATTGCTAAATGTAGGCAGAGCCTCAAAAATCATATTTCATTGCGAGATTTTTAGCTTCTTTACTTAGAAAGACGTCTTCGATACGTCATGCGGAGACTGTGTATCTTTACGAAAAATAGAAATGGTTGATATCAATTGCAAGAAACAGTGATCATACAGATCTCTCGCTTCTTGTTTAACCTTCCGTTACTCGCGGCTTCTGCCCATCATATTCATCTGTATGTGTATCTGTGAGATACGCGCGAGTAACAGAAGGTTATCAATATTAGTCAGTTGAAGACATTCTTAAATTCTTTTAAAATGTCTTTATCCCCAAAAAATGTCGTAAAACAGAAAAGAAAATTGATATTTTTTGTATGGCTAGATTCATTTTAATGTTTCAATATTTATTACAAACGAAACAAATTTTAGTTCATTTAAACAGAAAGGTGTAACATTCATATTTGTTAGATTCTGTTCGATTTGTTCATGACGAGTGTGACTCGTTAAAATACGGCAAGGGATTAATACTCTGCATGAACATTTTTTAATTTTTCTAATGATTTTACTGGTTTACATTCGCCTAATTTGTTTTTGTTATAAATGCATAAAACGCACAGTCTTGTCGTGTGTTTCTTATGACATTGTACACATTAAAGTAAAATATTGCTTAGCATTGACAGCAATTTGTTGATTGTCGTCCCAAGAGCATATCTATTTTAGATTTTTTCGAAAATTCCTTGTGATGCTTACATAAATTCATTGAAGTATGTTTGGAGGTGTTTGATAATGTTTCTATTATTTGCGACGTTACGGATTGAGATATATGACATTCGAATTCACATTAAAAAAGCGAAGGTTGTTTATGAATTTTGATAAAGACGTCTAGCTAAGGCGGACGAGGGCAGTTGGGGACAGTGTGTCATCAGAAAAAATGTTTAAAGTTTGTGGGGACCACTGCATAATTTGCGACCTTACGGATGGAGGTGTATGACATTTAAATTCGCATTAATCTTTAGCACTCGAATGGTGATTTTGAGGTTACCATTATTCAAAATATTGTTTACATTATTAAACGTGTCGGTATTTAATCAATTACTGAATATTTATATTGGGATGGACGAAAGTTCGCAGCGTTTGTAAATTAAAATTGAAAGCTAAACTTCAGACATTTATTCTTAGATTTATTCAATAACATATTATCCATTCTGTTCTATTACGTTTTGCCATTTTCGAGATAACTTGTCATGTTATTGAATGCACATATGAATAAACACCTTAATTTTATCTTCGATTCTTAATTTGAAAACGCTACGAGAACTTTCTTTCCAACCCAATATTCGAATGTCACCCATTAGTATATTAACAATTTTCCTTAAAGACATTTGTGTCTAAGGCAGGGCCCGCTAGATAGCCTTACTGATGAGTCCTCTAGCGGGTCTAGGACGAAACACACCACCTTTGTTTTTCCTCCAATAAAATAGCTCGGCATTTTTACAGATTCAAATTCGAATCGGAAACGTTATCTGGTTGAAACCCGAATCGAAACGTTTTATGCCTCACTTTAGCTATATTTAGTGTAGAATTTGATCGAACCAGTGCGCTGTGAAGAATATTACTAATTCCAATATTCGCATTATTAGAATATGTATTGAAGAAATTTGAGGGCTCTGTTTTTCAGGTTTAACCTACCGGAGTTTTCAAGCCGTTGCTTCACAATCTAATTCTAAGGTTTCGGCTTAAAAGCTACTGTTTCATTTCACTTCGACGACGGTACCCGAGTCTATTCCGACCCAGAGTATTAAGATCGTAATTTAATAGACAATTTCTGATGATTTGCTTGGATGTATAACTGCCACATTAAGAACGATAGAAAGACTAATGTATCTGGTATTGTATGAGATATTATACCAATTTCATATCCATACAATTTTTAAAGTTATCGGGAATGGAAATATTCTAGGTCGTAAGAAATGTTCAATTTTCGAGTTAAAATAGCTTCGAGTGTAAAAGATTAAAAAATGAAAGGTTGTTTACGAATTTTGATAAAGAAGTCCAGCTAGCGCGGACGAGAGTAGTTGAGGACAGTGTGTCATCAGAAGAATGTCTAAAATTTGTGGGGACTACGATGTGTCACGACGCCGACTACATTCGTATAACTATCATGAACACGGACTTTGCCAGGATATATATTCAACATATTGTTGTCGGACGCGCTGTTGCACGCATATAGTCTCAATTATACATATTGACAATTATAGCCGCAATTATAATGCTTCATTTCAGCCTTGTGGCCTAGAAATAGGACTTGGTTTTACATATCATTTGCATGTTCATTTACATGCATTATGAATATTATGACATGCATAATGAAAGCAAATAAATGCAATACCATAAAATATTTTCGAGTAAAACAAATAAAAATAAAATAGAAACAAAAATCACCTACAATTGAAAATATTGTAGTTTCTCCTCTACCAGAAAGTTAAGAAGTATATGGAACAAGGATTTTTTACGAGAATATCCATTGAACAGTATTGAATATATTAAAAAGAGGGTCAAGAACTTATTAACATATTACAAGACTGCGGATTTCATGCATTTATGACAAAAATGGGTAAGAACAATTTAAAACAGTGGACATATTAAACGATAACACGATTTTAAAGACATCAGCGTATTAGTTTCAGCTTAATCAGGTAATTAAAAGAAGAAAGAAATTTTCATTTCCCTCCTGTGTCTTGCCGTCAACGGGAACATTTTTTTATTTCGCGACAAAAATCCGCAGTATAATTATTGCTCACTTGTGGTTTTTAGTATTTAGCAATCCTTTGCGGACGAAGAGTTTTTAAAGAGTTAAAAATATTTTTCTCAGAGATTTAGACCATAATATATTAAAATCTTACAGAGGATCTTGATAGTCTGTAGTCTAAGTAATTAAATTATTTATTTTTAACTTCGGAGACTAAACGCATAAGCTGTATGTCGTCAATATGTCGACGTTCATCTCCAAAGGGTTACAAAGTTAGAGATTCGCAACCAGGGACTTTTTAATAAATCTTCCAATACCGATATCAATTTTAATTGCGAATTTACTAGCCACTTTTAATGACACAATGTTAAAAAGAAATTTTCAAACAAGTCAGTCTCGCGATGAAGATTTCGTGCTGAAGAAATACAATTATATGTTTTTCTTTAGATTAAATGTAGCTGTACGATAAATATGAATTTTCTCTTCTGTATAGAGCATTATTGACAAGAAAGTGGTTCTAATTAATGAAATAATTTCTCTAAAGTAAACTGTTAAACATTCTATACATGACTTTACAGCAATACAAACATTCGAGACGACCTGGAAAGTTGAACTTCAGATAGATGTAAGAAGCAGAAGCGGCATTTTGCATTAGAGAGATTATTTCTAATTGCAACAACAACTACGTTAATCATTCCTACCAACATCGAAACAAGTTTGCTTCTACCGGTTGCATAGAAGTTCAAGAGGCTCGGCAGGTGGCAAATTCCTCGAATTTCTCGTCCTGGTAACACAGTGATCCCCAAACAGAGTTGGGCACTAACCGATTAAAATTTTAATCAAGATTGATCGATTAATGTGTACACTGAGAAAAAAATCCTGTCGAAACAAAAAAAATATATGTTGATTCGATAAGATGTACTATTGAATAGTGCCAATATCATACGAACTTATTTTAATATTTAATACTGTTGAATTTCAACAGCAAAACTAACTTCCGCCAATCATATAAGCCAATAGCTTGACCATCAACGTTTTCAAAAAAATAAGATATGGCCTCAAACCAATTCCAGTATAAATCAATACATTTCTAAAAATTTTTTTAACAACATATCTGATTGAAGGTGAAAAAGAAATATTACGAATAATGATATACGGTATTGAATCAAATACTATTTTCAATCATTTCATGATAGACAATTCAAATACATCACGATTTGCTTCTAAATTTCATACTATTGAAAAGAATACATTGATATTCATCGAAGTAAAAAAATTACAATAACACCCGTGTTATTGAAGTAACTACCTTTTTTTTTCTCAGTGTACAATTAAAAAAGGTAATCATTGAAAAATCGACGATTGTTAATTGCGATTAACGACTGAAGTAGAAATTTATTCGTCAATCGTTGATTAAATTTTTGCCCAACTCTGTCCCCAAACGCCTTCCACATTGTCTGCACAGCTACTATTCACCGATCATGATACACATCGACACAATCGAGAATTGTTTCGATCGCGTAGATGGAATAGAAGCAGTTCGAATTAACTATCGCAATGGTGCTACCGGTTCCGCGCGGTTATCTTCCACAGAATCCACTTATATGTATAATATTTTTTTCAGCTTTCCAATTGCAGCGAGCTGACGGGTGACAATTGATGAGCGTGCAACAAACTCTAGAACCGTTGTCCGAGAATGCGCTTGTTGCATCCCGGTCTGCGAAACATTTGTGTCTCGAAGATATCATCGTGACTATAATCTTCCGCTTCCTTTCATGGCTTACAGTTAACTGTTTTCAGACGAATCTTTTCTTTTATTTTTGTCGGAGCGCACAATAATTCAATTTGCATTTATTTATCACAATTACGGAAATTACGAACCTGATTCCATTAGAAATTGTTGCACGACTTCGTTTATTCGTGCACATGAATTGTTACAAAAATTGCGAAGTATCTAAATGATAGAATTAGGGTATTAAAATAGGCAATAAACTTTCGTAATATTTGAATATACCATACATGGTTTAAATATGACTATTAATAGACTGCGGATCTTTATGCAAAATAAAAAATGTTTGCATTGACTGCAAGACACAGGAGTGAAATAAAAAATTTCTTTCACCTTTTAATTATCTGATTAAGCTGAAACCAATACGCTGATGTCTTTAAATCTTTTTAATATGTTCACTGCATTAAATTGTGCTTACCGATTTAATTCTAATCTAATTATTAACAGTTACTTTTTTCTCAAAAGATTCGAGTGTATCATATTCAATCGAAACACATAATTAATTATGCAGATAGAAAAGCATCATTCTCCTGTGGTTTCTTTAAATAAAACTTGCCTTGAAGTAACTATAATTGTACACGCTCACACACAATTATAATTTTTAATTCCTATTGTATAGTTATAATTACTCAAGACAAGTTTCGTTAAAAGAAATCACAGGAGAACTATGCTTTTATATTTGTATTAGGTTGTAATGAAAGAAATGCAGGATTTTTGTTCCTTTGTTTTAATTGCAATTTTACACCAATAAAAATTTACCTCAATTTAATGAGTTATATGTCATTTTAAAGCTTGTTTTTCGCTCTATTTAATTATGCTTTTGATATTTAATTTCATCGAAATTTTTATTAAATTATTTGGCTTTTATTTCAGGATGTTAAAACGCGATTTTTGCATTATTCTTTTCTATGAGTTCAAACTATTACCTTCACCCCATACCTCGTTGATACTCCGAGCCGCTTGAGCGGCACTTCGGCCTAGTTTGAACTCGTACAAAAAAAAAATAATGCGAAAAACGCGTTTTGTCATTCTGAGATAAAAGCCAAATAATTGAATAAAAATTTGAATAAAATCAAATATCAAAAGCATAATTAAATAGAGCGTAGAACAAGCTTTGAAATGACATATAACTCATTAAATTAAGGTAAATATTTATGGTATAAAATTACAATTAAAACCAAGGAACAAAAATTCTGCATTTCTTTCTTTACAACCTAATATAATTAATAATGACACACTAAATTAATAAAATAAAATATATATTAATATGATACACTAAAATCTTCTCAGAAAAAAGTTATTGTTAATAATCATATTTAAACAATGGTACATTCAAATATTACCTAGCGTTGGGTGAAATGGGATTTGCAATGAATTCATGGATCTGAACAGGTTTTACAACGATCGTGGACAGAAAAAAAGTAACACTATCGGTAAAAGAGCTCGTTCTAAGAAATGTGTAAAATACACGAGTAATTACGTATAATCGTTGAAGGCAACATAAACGTTGTATAATAAGAATCAGTGGCAATCAAAGTGTAATACGTAGAAACAGCAGGAACATGAAAATAATTTTAAAATGCTGTTATATTATTTTCAACCTATTAAACATGTTAAAAAAAAAAAAGAATAAATGTCTATTTCACTCAGAAAATTTGTATTTCGCATAAAGATTTCATTGGATTGGCAAACAAGTAATTCCGGTATTTTAAGGTGAAATAAAACCCAACGTTTTCATTCAAGCAATGAACTTTGATCAATAAAATATTTTCCATTTTGTTCCACTTAAGCTTTCAAACAAAAAAAAAAAAAAAAAAGAAATCTACCATAGAATAAAAACTACATAAATTTGAATAATACTGGGACACTCTATCTGTCATAATTTCAAACGAACGAATACCGTTCGAACGATTCATCATTCAACGAAGCAGCGAAATTCGACGAGAGGATAGAAAATCTTGCAAGACCAATCACGGGAAACTCGATCGAAAATGTCTCGCAGAAAACTCACAACAATCCGAACCGATTCGATTGGAAACGTCGCAGAGAAGTCTGCACGGTATTGAATACGCAACGTCTACGAAAAGGGGGAAAAAACGCTCATTACAATCGTCGAACGTGTAATTTACGCGTCGAGGATCGTTATACCACTTTTCAATCTTTGAATGTTTAATTCCTCGCGAATCGACATTTCCCTGCTCCGTAACGTTGCATCATTATACATAATTATTCGCCTTGGCGTACGATAACGCGCTACGATAGACGGTGTACAGCGTGTACCTGAAAAAGACCTTCGTCCACAACCAGATTCCAACATTCTGAATTGGCTTGGCACTGTTGCTCGATGTTCTGCGTGTGGCATTTAACGACAAACTGCTGCGCGTCATTCATGTGTGTCTCTCTCGTGGCCGACGAAAAAACTGTTCACTGGTGTTGCAGCAAAAACGAACTGGACGCCATCGAACAATCGTCCAGGAGCTGGTCGAGCGCGAGAACCACGAAAATTGAGACACGCTCGCACGTAAGGCCTGACACGTGAAATGTCTGTTTCAGGGCAAGGCAAGGCGAACGTTCCTTAGCCTGCTCTAGGGAAACATATGTACATATAATAAAACTCAGCGAAGCGGCCAGCTAGAAGATAGCCATCTCAGGTGGATGATCTTTCTCTTCACAGAGTTCCCTCATCACGAACAGCCACTCGTATCATCAAACTGATACCGGGTTCAGCACCCTGCGACCGGTGTTCACATGCGACAAGCTCCCCACGTGCGCACACGGATTCTTGACACACTTTCCTCCCGAGACTCTACAAAACAATTTTATCAAACTCTCGAACGGTAAGAAGTGTTCGACACTATGCGGAGAGAAACCGACGTTCGCCGATGCACAACGGTGGAGCCAGGTGGTTGGATGTTTAGCGACAAAGTGATATCGTTCGTAGCACTGCACTGTCTTTGAACTATGCCGGAACCAGGCCTGTTCGAGGCGAGATTTTTCGGAGACTGGGGGAATAATAAAAGTGTGTTCAACGAAGTTTGACGTAACACTGCACTGTCGACTGCAATTACGATGCACGATAAGGTTGTTTGCAGCGAGATTTTTTGGGATAGCGAGTGATAGAATTCTGTACAGCGAAGTTGACGTTTATCTCGAACCGCGTGTCGTCCACGAGTGTCAGTGGTCACCGCGTTGCCACGAATACAACGCGATCCTGATCGTGATCGTGCCCGGTATGGATCATGGAAGGGGTCCGCGGGTTCCCCCATTGGCGGAACATTTCAGGTGTATTTCTCCACGTGCATGCAAGCCCTCTGCACGTACGCGTTACGTCATGTCTGACTGGTCGTCGAGGACTATCTCGGTAGGTCATTGTCACGATCGTCTTCTCGTCTAACGACATGACTTCTCGCGGCATGCTACGCTCCGCGCCGGCGGGAAATGCGCGACGATTCTCTCTCGCGGCTAGGCGACAGCTAAGTTTCCAGAGGAGGGCGCGAAATCTACTGTCAGGCACAGTGAAACGTTTATTTTACCGCGACGGGGACGAAGCTGTCTTGGTCGGGGTATTACCTTGCCTTGCTTCCGAGCCGGCATCTGCAAACGCAATTTCCCGGACTTGCCATCCGGAGGACAGACGTCGATCGCATTAAGCGATGCTATCTTGGACACTGCGCGCCGACTATGTGTGTCAGTGGGTTCAAAGAAATGTGACAGAAGCCGGAATTCATGCACTCGACGTTTTCGAGACTGCTGGTCTTTAACACCACCGCGCCGCTCCGTCGCGGATTCGTTTTGTCATCTTAAGTAACTGGTACATTTTCGAGACTTAAAGGTACGAGACTTGAAAGTAACTGGTACATTTTCCTTTGTAAAAATGACAAGATTGACTTTATTTAGACTTTCTGCAACTCCTACTGTAATATGTGCTGCACTAAAGATATCTATGTATACAATCATTTCTTATGACATTATTCTTATTATATCAATAATCGTAAAATAAAAGAATCGGGAACCGGTCATTTTGACCGGTGATGGTAGGTTTCGTGATAATGGGTTAGCCTTAGAGGCATCTTCCTATTATTGGGAAAACGAATTTGAAATTTTACTCGCGTTTTATTAAACACTAGAAGCGTAACGGAACAATTGATATTACCAATGAATCCAATAAAACCGAAGTTAAAGGAAGAACAATATTTAATTACATTGAGAAAAAAAAA
>CM052295.1:4821613-4833092 GCA_028455765.1 Lasioglossum oenotherae | reverse complement strand
AACAGAGCTGCAATTTTTATTTTGCGAAAAGATCCGCCGTTTAATCACCGCATTTTGAATTTTTACACGAAGATGAAGTGACAAGCATTAACTAATTAAAAGAAACGACCAGGACACGTTGCAATTTTTATTTTGCATAAAGATCCGCTGTCTAATCATCGCATTTTGAATTTTTACACGAAGATGAAGTGACAAGCATTAACCAATTAAAAGAAACGACCAGAACACGTTGCAAAGTGTTCCCAGGGGAGCACAACGTACTTATAAATATATTTTGTTGATCCTAACAGTGACTAGCGATTCTCCGTGTTAACCAGTAGGCCTGGGTTACGCTGAACACTGAACAGACGATAAAGGTTGTAAACCGATGCTGTTACGATGGTATCTAAATCCTGTCAAATGCCTGTTCTATCGATACCTTTTATTCATGTATCGTCACTCTAATTCGAACTTTGTCCGGAATGTCCGTGGCGTATCAGATTAATTCTATTAATAAAGTAATTTGAATAAACCCCATAATCTTGTTACTTTTCTTTATACGTGACACGTAGATTGGGGATCTTTATGCATTTATAGTAAAATTGAGTAGATGAAATTCGAAATTGTTGGGAAATTAATTTCTATTTCTTGCAATCGATGCAGACAATTTTTATTGTACATAATGATCCGCAGAGTAGTGACATGCTTTAAACAGATCTTTACTATATTAGAACCATATTTTATTAAAAAATGTTCCAAGAGTATTTTCAACTTTTTTTTATAATCGTACGATCATTTTGTTCAGTGGCCAGTTAACACGAGGCCAAAGTCGATGAACTTGATATCCATTTTCTTAGGAGAAAAGACCTTGAAACATTTGTAACGACGTTATGATTTAACTCCTCAGGTATATGCATGCATTTAAACTGGTATTTGTATTGTAAAGCAATTCTTTCACAGCTAGTTGACAAAATCAAGGAAACATTTAGACGTATGTATGTACATATGTATATTAGGTAAAATATAAATACTATCTTACCTAATTACCAGACTGCGGTTGTTTATGCAATTTTCAATTTTTGTAGGCGAATTTTAAGAAAGTGGAATCAAATGGAATCTTATTTTCCGTGGAATGTTAGCCTTTTTAGATCTGTAATAAATTAAAATCGTACTAAACTCTGTCATATTTTATATCCTAGCATTTTTTCGAAAATTCTCAATAGCCATAATTGCATAATGATCCGCAGTTTACTAATTACTGTGACTAAAATCAGGGGTCAGTAGTATGAAAATTATTCAAGGGAAAATAGAATGTTTATTTCGCTGCTATCTCTTTCAATTGATGCAGAGGCTTTTCATTTTGCATAACGATCCGCAGTGTAATGATCGATCACATATAAATAGCTCGATCATTTTCTTGTCAACGTTTCATAATTACCTAAGCTTTCGATTATGTCATCAATATAATGTCGCTGAATATCAATTGATTAATGCTGAGATTAGCTAAAAATGATTTAAAAAGCTTAAATCATTTGAGGAAGCTAATGATAATATGTCGATATTATTAAATCCCTTTCTAGTCTTTCGTATTCCAGTTGGTTTTATCAGAAATGCATAATGCATCTGCAATTTTGTTCTAGCACTCGAATGGTATCTGAGGCGCCACTAAAAATATATCTGATCACTATTTAGACTGCGGATTTTGTGCATTTATGTCAAAAATGGGTAAGCACAATTTAAAGCAGTGGACATATTAAAAAGATTTACAGACATCAGCGTATTGGTTCCAGCTTAATCAGATAATTAAAAGAAGAAAGAAATTTTTTATTTCACTCCTACGTCTTGCAATCAATGCAAACATTTTTTATTTTGCATAAAGATCCGCAGTCTACTAATCACTTAATAAACATTTAGGTATCGTATGAGGTGTTATACCAATTTCATATCTACAACATCAAAAAAAATCATAGAGAATGAAAGTGTATTCTAGCTAGGATAGCTCCGAGTGTAAAGGGTTGATTATTAGTGGACTGCGGATCTTTGTGCATTTATGGCTTATAAAAATATAGAATTTAGTACAATTTTTATTTAGTTTGGATCTACAAATGCTATTACTAGACTGCTGTGGAATATAAAACAATAAAAGATTTTAAAAATTCAAGAATGTGGTAATGTTGCTTTTGTAACGTAACAAAGTCATTAAGGGATAAAATCAATTTTTATGTCATTCCTGCTTCTCACAATCAATGCAAAACATTTTCATTTTGCATAAAGATCCGCAGTCTAGCTATTACCAATGAGAATAGAAATTTATTTGGTACCAGTATCTTCAAATTTGTCTACAAAAATTGAAAATTGCATAACATCCGCAGTCTAGTTATTAGTAACGCTGATTGCTTCTGTGAATGGAATAGGTGAATTTGTGCGAACACTCGCATGAAACGCATAAATATTCGCGAGGCAGTGAACGCGTCGAAAGTTTACCTATTCTGACTTCAGGAATTCGAAATCGGATTTTCTATAGGTACACTGAGAAAAAAATCCTGTCGAAACAAAAAAAAATATATGTTGATTCAATAAGATGTACTATTGAATAGTGCCAATATCATACGAACTTATTTTAATATTTAATATTATTGAATTTCAATAGCAAAACTCATTTCCGCCAATCGTATAAGCCAATAGCTTGACCATCAATGTTTTCAAAAAAATAAGATATGGCCTCGAACCAATTCCAGTATAAATCAATACATTTCTCAAATTTTTTTTTAACAACATATCTGATTGAAGGAAAAGAAGAAATATTACGAATAATAATATACGGTATTGAATCAAATACTATTTTCAATCATTTCATGATAGACAATTCAAATACATCACGATTTGCTTCTAAATTTCATACTACTGAAAAGTTCATCGAAGTTAAAAATCACAATAACACGCGTGTTATTGAAGTGTAACTACTTATTTTTTCTCAGTGTAGGAAAAGATGAAGAGCATGAAGATGTACTCGGTTATGAGCGCAGTCTGTTACAAACTACTTTGCCCGAAAGAAGTCGAGACGAAAAAAAAGTCGACTGTGAATGGTAAGTACAATCGCGGGGCATTGATTTATTAATCAATAAGTGCAAATCACTGTATCCCCTACCGGGCTACTATGTATAAGCGAAATACGATCGCCGACAAAAGTATAACGTAACAATGCGTGCTCGATCTACTGGAACCTTCGTGGAAGTACGAAGTCTAGGATAGCCTCTCTATGCGATAAATAATAGTGGCTGCATGAACTTGTGCTTTTCCAACGTCGCGGCTTGTCCCGCAATACCATCTGACAGATACGATCGTGGTCTTTGACTTTTCTTCCCTTCTCGCGAAAAGAATAATGCGACTTTTATTCCATGCCAGCCGGCCGAAGACCAAACGACCGTCAGTCCACGATACAAATCTATTTCCTCGACACTGTTAATAGAATTCTAATCTCTTTCGCACGAGAGAGCGAGAAAGAGAGAGAGAGAGAGAGAGAGGAAAAAACGTAGATTAGCGTCTTTAACCCTAATGCGAGCACCTGGGTACAAATCTACCCAATTACGACTTTACAGCAGTTCCCGTCAGAATCTTATGAAACTTTTTTTAGACTTCCATTGTTTGATCTTTACCACGACGATTTGCCTTTGCTAAATTAACTCTCACACGCTCCTCACATTTCGCGCCAATTTGTTTCCAAGAATATTCTACGGCATTATTGTGGACCAGTGTTTATAAAAGTATAGTGACCTTTATTATGTTTTGATGGCATAAAAAAAAATATTTTTGGCATAATTGAAATGGTATCGAAGGAGGGATATCATAGAAGAACAATTTTTTTGATCCGGTTATTTTTTCATAGTTTTTTTCGAGGTTACCATTATTTTTTATCGGGACAACTGTTTTTTTTTTATTCCATCTTGTTAATGGCTTAAGCATATTCAAATGTCTCTTTTTCAGCCGCTATAGGATGGAATTAGAAAAAAGAAGTTTTCCCGATGAAAAAATAACGACGACCTTGAAAAAAACTATGAAAAAATAACCGGAAAAAGAAACTGTTCTTCTGTGATATTCCGATCCGCAGTCTAATTATTAGTATCTATTATCAAACATACTGAATACAAAAAGTAATTACACCATTACATACATACATTGTTGATGAACGACAGTATCACTATCCTTTTTCATGTTTTCCGTATAATTTGCATTTACGAGCAAAACGCTGGCTGGTATATTTCTCGGTGATTATTAGTGTACGTCACGGAAATAATCAAACTGATACTACCTTTTTTTGCAACATACTTCGAACCTTTTTATCGCAATGTTGTCAATCTTCTGTAACGTGTTTGAGGCGAAAAAACTTATTCTTCACTGGTAACATTATTTATGCATTGAAATAATATTGTCATAATACGTATACTATTTATAATACATATATGTATCATTTATAGTGGCCTTAATATTTTCATTTGCTATCAAAACTGATATTTTTTTCCACGAACTTGTCGCCAATGTAATTGGTAGAGAACGGAATTTATGCATTTATGAGAAAAATGGGAAGCAAAATGGGAGGCACAGACACGTTTGACTGATGTAATCCGACAAATAGGATACCCAACAAAAAATTAATGATCCCTTATAATTAGACTGCGGATTTTATGCATTTATGACAAAGATGGGTAGTTGCAATTTAAAACAGTGGACAGAGTTAAATACCTTAAGAACATCAATTAATTGTAGCTTGTGAACATTATTGAAGAATGAAAGAAATTATTAGTTGGCATTTGCTTGTTGCAGTCGATGCAAACGATTTTTATTTTGCATAAAGATCCACAGTCTAGTTATTATTCTACAAAACGAGTGCCTAACAGAAGACACTGGTAAACTAGGACGCATTTACACTTTTACAATGGCTTATCAGGGTTACCTCTACATACACATACATACATATGTATATGTACATATATATGTACATATGTATATGTACATATGTATGTATGTAACAGCGATACGATAAACGACTTGTTAAACCGTACAAATAATTTGCCATAATTAATGTCTTCTAATTACGCACATACTCACACTATACGTGGTAAAGAAGCTACATTATTTCAAGTAAAATCGGAAGATATAAATTAAACTGTTTGATTTACATCTACGGACATCCCTTCTTGCAGCATCCTGCCAAGTGTATACATACATATAATATCGCATTGTTTTTTGCACCCTACGCTTCCATAACATAACACTTATGGCTGTTTTTTCGCTGTTTCTTATTCCGTCCGCACTTTCGTAATAGCATAAATTGGTGTTTACGGTTTTCTGCTTACACGTGTCTTCTGTGTTGTCAATAAACAGACTGAAACTTCCATACACTCTCGTATTTACGTACTGAGGACGATTCGCCTAACTCGGTCATCTCCAACCACATTTTTCTGTATTTTACATACGGTGAACCACGAAAGTATTTGAACGCACTTTCAGAGTCGTCTCCAGGATTGCAAGGTTGCGGATTCGCGTACTCATTTCTCGATAATACAAAAATGGAGATTTTCAGTAGTCTAAAACGCTAGATAAATCATCGATCTAGGACGCTATCGTCCTCGAAAGTCCTATTTTTTTCGTTTGCGAAGCGTAATTTGCATTATTCGCAGCATGTAGCTATGAAAATAGTAAATACAATAAATTCTTTATAAACGTAGAAAGGCCGTACACGGCTCGGGTATATCGGTGTGAACCACTACTAATGCGGAGAGTCGCACTCACAATGTAATACTATTATAAAAATTTTTTTTATTATTACTTTTTGCAAAAATGTTATGTAAATAAAAATTTCGAATAAAGTGGGTTTAAAACCCACTTGGAAAAACAGCCATTTCATTTGAAATGTTTATTTCCATAACATTTTTGCCCAACTCTGGTATATACCATGAAATTTGCAAATTTATAACCTCGACGATTGCCCACAATTCAGTTCACTGATAAAACTTCGAATTTCTGATATTTTCATTTGTTTTTGAATTCAGCAAAAATTTTGTTATAAAATGATAAATTAGAAAATCAAAGGTGCGAGAAATTCTAACACGATGGAATGTTTGTTTTAGAGAATCCAGACTGTAAGTCAACCAAAGCGTTCTTTTAATTAGACTGCAGATCATTATGCATTTATGTCAGATGCAAATTTGTGAAACACAGTAAAATCTTGATATTAGCGGCGTTCTCACTTTATTTCGACCATAAGCGGTCTTTCAACTGGCAAAACAAATGGTTCCTTTATTTTAATGTGTACGAAGTAATTTATTCATTCGAAACCGGGATCTGCATAAAAGTCTGGAGTCTAATTATAACCCCGAAAGCACAGTAAACAATGTAGTTTATAAGATGGCCTATAAAGTGAATGGTGCCGAGCTTACGTGTGATGTGATCTCTCTTCGCAGACCAGATACGATCTAGAATGATGTATGAAACGATCCGCGGCGTTACTGCAAGATGTAGTTTACAAGGTTGTTGACTTTTGTTGTTTTGTAGTACTGTATAAACCGCGTTGATACGTCTTACTCTACTTCTACATTTTGTCAGGACTGTCTTGTCCAGTAGGTAGCTCAGGCACAGGGCCCAGAACCTACGAAAAAACGATTAGTAAACAATTTTACAAGAATTCAAAGGGGGAAACACCATTTCAAAAAGCAAAGATACTTTATATCTAACAATGAAAAACGGGTTTAGTGGAAACAAACAAAATCAACAAGATCAAATACAAAAAAATACTACCTAGGCTTTATAAACACTATGATACGACTCTAGTGATTGCAAATGAATACAGTGACTCCAACTAATATTCGGACGCTCTCAAAATACCGTTTTGAGAAAAAGAAATTTTTCCAAAAAATTGCAATTGGTCGGAATTGCAGAGAAAATACTACAAGTTGCATTCTACAACGTTTTTTATGCTGGCCTATATTGAAAATTTAGAAAATACGTGTTGTACACCTGTGTCAGTTATATGCATCGTGAAATTTTTATTGAAATCGGTTGATGCAGAAAAAAACGACAGACATTGAAAGATGTAAGAATTCTTAGATTTACTGCCGTTATAGCTCGGAAATCGTGAAAATCTGCAATTTTTACCATCTTTAAACGTTTGTAGCTCATTGCAACGTCGACCGATTTTGACGCAATTTTCAGGATATGTTTCATTGACACAGATCTACAAAACATATTTTTTAAATTTTCAGTATAGGCCCACATAAAAAAGTTGTAAAATGCAACTTTTAGTATTTTCTCTACAATTCTGACCAATTGCAATTTTCGAACAAATTTCTTTTCAAACTCTGTAGTAAACTAATTGCTCTAGCTTCCTAAAAAAGTTTGAATCGTACAGTCCCATATTAAAGAAGTTATCACTTTTTGTGGAGCGTCCGAATATCAATGGGAGTCACTGTATATCTCGTATTTAATCAAATGGTTTATTAAAAGTTGACAATGCATGGTGTTTTGTGAAAAGTAAAGAAACACTTGATATTAATCCGAATAGATGTTAATTTACTTCACCAAATTGAGTTTTCTAGAATTTGAACACTTAATAATCGGTGCATGAGATTTTTCACTTTTATTCTAATTTTATAGCGAGTTACTAGCTTGCACTTTCTCGAATAAATTCAAGTAGGTACATGAAAAATTTGTCGCATTTTCTTCACGTTATTGTATCACAAAGTATGTATATTTATGAGTAGCAATTATAATATTTTCTACATTACGATATCTGAATCGACGGATCTAATGCTGGCCTACTGTGAACTCTGTAATCAGCAATTACACAATGAAAACGTGTTCTGGGAAGATTAATTATTTCTGGAGTCGGTGATCATAAGAACACGAAACATGGTTATGACAAGACTGCGGATTTTTCTGCAAAATAAGAATGTTTTGGATTGATTGCAGAATACAGGAGCCACATAAAAATTCTATTCTTCTTTTAATTATCCTATTTTGCTGACACTAATAGTGATGTCCTTAAATATTTCTAACATGTCCACTGCTTTAAATTATACGTACACATTCTTGTGATAAATGCATAAAATCCGCTGTCTAGTCATGACTTACGACTGTGGATAGAATATTACGAGGGGAAATTATTATTAAATGAAAATCCTGCTTTTACAGTTTCGTCGCGTCGCGTCGCACAGTGGTCCGGATTGGAAAATCGTGACCCATTTGGTCAAAAATCAACTTTGAGATATCGACTTCTACAAAACGGGTTCTTGTTTCTAAATGGCCAAATATCTCAAAAATAAAATATTAAAGAAATTGAATAAATAGTTTTAGAGAAAACGAATCTCAAAGTCGAGCATTTCAGAAATGATGTTTTTTCGCCAATGAAAACTGCCTTTCCTCTTTTAAGAACCATGACGAATCCATTTAATATTTTCATTCGGCGTTTATGTCCCGCTAAAAAGCATTCTTCCGTGATGAGAAATCATACCTTAAATTAATATTTACTGTATCGAATAGATGAATAAAGTAGAGCTGAAAAATGATGAAAAATTCTTATGATTGTTTTTAATTGACAGTGCATATCTTTTACGGTCAGCAAAAGTCAGCATTCTATCATATCGGAAAATTTTCGGCATTCCTTCCCCTACAAGATCCCACAAAAATTTTCACCAACTTCTTCCAATATTATAAGTTATTATTCTTTGAATGCATCGACGCTACATCGATTCCGCGCGCGGGATGGATGATACTCCGCCAGGACTTAGATGCAGAAGCTTTGGAATTAATAAATAATTAATATATTAGGTTGTCCGAAAAGTTTCTTCCGGAACGTGTTCCTTTAATGTCGCTAAATAAATACAAACAATACGATAATCTTTATGTTAATATGTTATTATGTGTATGCATCGAAAACCAACTTTTGGAATAACCTGATATTTATTTAGCAATATTAAAGGATCACATTCCGGAGGAAACTTTTGGGACAACCTAATAGTAATAACAACATCAACAAGTTTCTGTAACCTATCCATAGCCTGACATTTCCACATTATCCATTTCAAGTTTTATGCCAATATCTATTATGATTTAAAAGTTACACGAACATGGTTCACGATTTTCCAATAAAAAATTATAATTATTATAAATTATTATAAAAAACATCTTTGACACGCTTGTGACGTGTTTTTCCCTCTTCGGTGAAGTTAGTATTTGTTGATTGCAACAAGATTCCTCGAATTGATATTTTACGTATTCCATAAAACGTTACATGTATAAAACATAGATATAAAAAATACATAGTTAGAAAGTAAAAAATAGTTTGTAAGATTATATTTAAAAACTTTTTTTTTTAATCAAAAATATCGATGAAAATTAATAAAAAATTATTGTTTAACAAATGCAAAAAAAAATTTTATTTACCTATAGTTGAAAATTGCTATTTTTTAAATAATTTTAGTGAAAATTTCATTGCAATATCTCTACTGGTTCTAATGTTATAACCAAATGGGTCACGATTTTCCAATCCAGACCACTGTGCGTCGGCTCGCTGCACAGTATGTCGTTTGAAAAAAATGTGGAGGTCGCAAACTTAGTTGCCAACCTAATAGAATCTTATTTCCGGTGGTAATAGCCCTGACCAATATGAATTAAATCAAAATTGTACTAAATTCTGTCGAATTTTATATTCTACCCTCTTTTGAATATTTGCACAAGCCCTAAATGCATAAGGATCCACTGTCTAGTTATCAGTAAACATCCGCTTCTATTATTCTCGCGGTGTTAGAAATTAGATAACGTTAATAGCTTTTTAAATAGTGCGATACAGCAAATGACCAACAGTACTCGCAAGTATGGTGCACTTCCTCTACAAGAAAAGTGTGATTTGCTCTTTGTGAAATGCGTTTCGAAGGACAACGTCGACGCGTAAACTGGATTTTATTAAATTCTCAAGAGCGAGGTTAGCAGTGCATGTTGCAAGTTGTCATGATACACAAATTCCATCGAAAGACACAGTGGCACAATGACCCATTCCATGACGAAACAAATTCTGGCTGCCTTCTACATACACAGATCAGAAAACTTTCATACGTTTGACGATACAGTCTCCTACACTGTTTCTCAGAGGTTTCTCTTATTAACTGCCTACGTAATGTAAACTCCATTACGGAATTCAGTTCACGGGTAATTCTTGTTCCATTAGGTAATTTGGAATTTCTTCTATTCAGAATTTCAAATCATTCGATAGTTTTCAGGCAGCTGTGTTGTATACATATAGTTTGAGCTGGAAATTCTCACAGTTTCATGGGTTTTGATTTTTTATTTAATAAGTAGACTACGGATATTTATGCAATTTACAATATTTGTACACGAATTTTAAGAAACTCAAATCAAATAAAATCTTATTTTCTATAATACGAGCCTTTTTAGATCTGAAATAAATTAAAATCGTACTAAATTCTGTCATGTTCTATACCGCAGTATTATTTCACAATTTTCAAAAGCGATAATTTCATAAAGATCCGCAGTCTATTATAATTTTAATAGCTCGTAAGTAGACTACGGATTTTTATGCATTGTGAAGAAATTGGCTGGACGAAATATAAAACAGTGGACGATTAGAAAAATCTATGAATATTCTTAGGATGTTTTCAATGTAAAAAATCTATTATAAGGAATGAAGTGAATTTTTATTTAACTCCTGTTGCCCACAATCGTTGCAAAATATTTTGATTTTGCACAAAGATCCGCAGTTTACTCGAAAGCAATACGTATATCGGTATACTTAAATACTTTTAAGGATACCCTTATTTATTTTTGTTACGAATGTATTACAAATTTGCAGTCTAGCTATTATTTATACTGCTTCATTTATCCATTTTCCGAACATGAAGTGTTAGTTCACGAGGAGATATTTTCAGGAATAAACAATTCCCTCGGCGAAGAATTCAAACGAAATTACGTGTAAAGCACTTAGCTTCCACATTCAGTTTCGCTTCTATTGTAGAGAAGGTAACAATAATTTCACGAAAGGACTAAGTCTGTGGCCCGCTTCTGAAAAGGATTTCTCACGAAAGTTGGCTGAGAAAGAGAAAAAAAGAAGATTAGTTGATGCAATAATGACAGGTTGAAGGTCGACTCAAGAGAGTATCTCGAAAGGGCCGATGGTGCTTCAAGTGACAGGTCGACCTCATCCAACCTGGTCTGATACATATCTATCCTAAATCAACACAGTTCTCATTCAGAAAAACGTACCGTGCTGCTTTGCACCGTGCAATATTGTTTCACTAACATTTCGACTTCCGTTCCTCCCAATTATGTTTCATTTGTCCGAGTTCTAAAGTAGTAAACAACGTAGACTGCGGATCTTTATGCATTTATGAAGAAATTGGTTGGGTGAAATATAAAACAATAAAAGACTTGAAAAATTCGAGAATGTTGTAATATTGATTTTAATGTAACCAAGTCGTTAAGGGATGAAATC